>JAOVVI020015019.1:0-11321 GCA_028571085.2 Nepenthes alata | reverse complement strand
GTGGCCTTTCTCAAGGGCCTTCTCCTTGAAGCCGACTTCTGGGGAGTTGGGTTCTGATCTGTCCGGGATGATCCCTACTCCCTTCTACTGTGACAAGACCATTTGCTACATTTCTTGAAGTTGGGCATCCATGAAACCTAATTTTAGATTTGTGGGGGAATGACCTGCTTGATTAACACTGTCCCGTTGGGCATGCGTAGCTGAAGCATTTCTTGGGGTGTGGCTAGAATTCCTGTTTCTCAAGAGTTGACCATGATATGTGAGAAGTTTTAATGAAGGTAGGGATGCAAAACTTAACAAGCGAGTTTGTGACAGTTTGTTTTGGGAAACAAGTTGGTAAGTCTTTCCAATAGACAACAGCAGCGATGCATACCTAGGAAATGGATTGGACCCAAGATGCTATGGAGTAAGCTTTAGATCAATGAATCACAATTTATGTGCACCACAAACATGGTTAAAAAGTTGTAGGGTCGGGTTATCTCTCTGGGTTATTATCTAGTGCTCTAGTTGTTATCCCACTAGATTAACTAGAAAGCATAAAAGGAGGAATAAATACCTCTTGCGTTAAGGAAATGACTAATAAATGTCTGTAGGGTTTTGTGAAGGACAAGTTCTATACCGTAAGGGGTGCTTCATTAAGGATGTAGGATAGTGGGCATAGGAGCTTCTTACTGTGAGGGATAATAATAATCTCTCAGTAACAACCCTTAATGCCAACTCTATGTATCTTCTGATGATGAAGCTGTATTGTTTTCTGACTTAGAGTGCTGTTGGAATGCTTTTGTAGCTGTTCCAGACATGCCCTTCTCATTGTGAAAGGGACCTGTAATTATAGAGATGTTAAGCCTACCTTAGAAGAGTTAATGTAGGCGTATGAAGGTTGATCTATGGATGATGTAACAGCTCTGTGATCCTTGCTCATTTTGCAGCGAAATGTCTACTTGATTACTGTGAATTAATTGCCTTTTCAGTTATTTTTGTCATTGTGCTAACATTGGTCGCTGCATCAATCGCTGATTAGGTGACAGACTCTGATTTACAGATCTTTTGCTGATGTTGACATGTCATCTTAGCTGGTGTGGGTACTGCGAATTCTGTCAATGATTCTCCTGTAAACCCATGTTGGCACCTTGGTTATCTCGGTACCTCAATCATCTTAGTGCCTCAGATCATCTGGGTTTGGAGTTATACCATACATGACCAAAGGAGTTTGGACTATCCATTTTGTTACCGATGTGATTATAGTCTGGATTACATCTTGTGACCTATAATGCGTACGAATAATGGGTAGAGGTCTATGGATGCTTGTCTTGGTTGAGTGAAATTTTCATCCTTTTTTCTTGGAGGGTTTGCTTGCATATTGTTCTCTTTTTTTGGTAATACATATTGGGCTGTCAATGGAGGTACTTTTGGGATGAAAAGTACGGGAGCTGTTAAGGTAAATATGAAATTAGGCTCCAAAGTGAACTGTACGGCTTGGATTAAATCATCTATGTTGAAGGGTTTAGATTACATCTTTACTTGTTATCTAGACCCTTCAATTTTTGTGATCTAATTTAGGTCATAGAGTTCGCTTTGGAGCCTAATTCTGGGTTCACTTTAATAGGACCCTTGAGCCAATAAAGGCTAAGAAGGTTAACTCAAGAATAATTTTCATTAAGAGCTCCATTGTAGAATTCTCATCAAATCTAGAGCTGTTAGCTCCCTCTGTCAATTGTATATCTCACCTGGACTTGGATATGAGTGCTATATGCACGCCTCTACAGTTCAGATTGGCTACGAGCCATACAGCAATTGAATAGGGAAATACTATATGCTATCCTAACATGTCTTAATGCTTTCTTAGTTCTTTGAAGGAATTATTGTACCTTAATGGTTTTATCAGTTCTTGATGGCATTGGGAGATTTTAAAGATGTTATACTTGGTATGTAATTTTGGTTCCAGTGGTCAATTCATCTTAGTCTATGTTCAGTAATAAACATGTTGAAAGATGAGGCCCCTCGCATGAAAGAGTTGAAGAATCTAGACATAAGAATTGTTCTGCTTTAGGTGCATTTTCTTTCAAGTTCAATGAAGTTTTTGAGTTCCAGTTTGTTGCATATTTATTTAATTTGCCAAGGGTGCAAGCCACGAAGTATTATGGAATTGAAATAGGAGTGAAAGCAATTTCAGGTTAGAGAACTGTGGGTTTTCATTTTGCTGTGATTGTAAGCATGTGGTAGAAGGGGTGTAGGACTATTTTTGTGGTTGTACAGTGTATCCTACAAGGCCTTCAGTTTAATCACATGCTAGCTAAATTCTTCAATTACATAATTCTTTTTTCTCTTTGGAATTTCTTTGCTAATGTTGTCGCTAATACGTTTTGGTGGTAGAATATGTACAATAATAGATTATCATGCTATTATTTTATTCTAATCCTGTAAACTGCAATTAGAGTATTGGAGATTTTTGTGTTTGATCGTGATGTTGTTTTGGGCCTTTTGGTTTCGGCAATGACATTCTCCTATGTGGAAATGCATGTGTAGTGCAACTGTAGGTGTCATTTGCATCCTGCATTCCTCAGACTTGCATGCTCGTCATTTTCAAAATAATCCTAATATGCTATTGCGTGAAGGTATTCTTTTTGTTTTGGGCAAGGTTAGACCACCTTTGAAGAGGCCATTTTTTTTTCAGATTAATGTTTGTGGATGCCTTTTGTAGGTCAAGTTTCTTCTTATTCTCGTCCATTTGTTTACTCATATCTTGTTTTTTTTTCAGCGGCAAGGGCTTTGGATGTTTTCAACTTCACTCCCTTCAATGGAAAGGCGATTAGGATTATGTATTCACATCGGGACCCCAGTATTCGCAAAAGTGGGACTGGAAATATTTTTATAAAGGTGGGTGCCTCTATATCTTCTTTATGCAGATTTCTAAGAGATTTATATATTGAGATTTGAATTGTTAGTTTATTTGATTGATTTGTTCTTATCTGTTGTCATATCTCAGGGACTTTCAGAATTTTATAATTCTTGTAGTCTCTAGTATTACTGTTGAAGGTTTTATTTTATTTTTATTATTTCCTTATTAGGAAGCATTAATTAGGAAATTGTGATGTTTCTTAATTAATTTAGGAGCAGGTTTTTTTTCTATTAAAGATCCTAATTTTATTGTTTCATTATTAATTGATGAATTGAATTATTAATAAGATTGTATTTTTCGTTCTTTTCTCTGGTAATCTCTATGTCTATTCTCTCTGTTAAATTTTTTGCTCTTCCTTTTCTTTCTCTTTTTCTTCGTTCCCTCTTTCCCCTTCACTGCATTAGATTAGGTTTCAGAGAAAACTCTCAATCCTGCTTTTCAAAAATACTTTTGTGATTTTGGCATTTTCATTGGACTCCGTTGACCGATAAACCCACCACCTTCACAGTTCATGCCACCCTGGCCAACCTTCACCAGCATCATGCTATCGACAGTAAACCCACTACTGGTTCATGACAATCTGGCCAACAACACCTTACAATCACCTTCCTTCAAATAAGTTGGTTTTTTGGTTTATTACAAAAGAAAAAATAAGGTAAAAAGAAATTGTGAAGTGCTGTTGGAGGTAGTAGCGAAAAAGAAATGGAATCGAGAAAAGGAAAAGTTGTGGAACTTGTGGGGTGATAAAAATAAATAAATATATTGAACTTGAAGCAGTGAAACTTGCTCTGCTGGATAAATATCCGTCACAATCTCTCACCTCGGCCATTGACCACGACTAGCCAAACTTGAAACCCTAGCTGCCACAATTTTTTTCCCCTTAACCAAAGCCATAAATTTTGAACTCTCGAGAACAGGTAGACAAGTAGAATCATTAATCCAGGAGAGTGAGAGTGAGAGTGAGAGTGAGAGAGGAATTAAAGTGGGAGAGCAACTCAACAGTGTGAAACACAAGTGCAAGCGAGAGGGGAGTATGTGTGAGCATCTATGAGGACTTGAGCAACACAAGTGGAAGTATGAGCGTTTGTGTATAAAAGAAAGAAAGAGAAAAAAATTGCATGTCTGATAGTGCTGCACATGAGGCAGAGAAAAGAAAAAGGGAATTGAGGCCACCTTGGCTACACAAGTTTGGTAGGGCCAAGTTTCATGCGTTTGTTTTATTTTTTTGGTAGTACTTCTGTTTTCCCTTTTTTTATTTTTAAAAGTGTTTCTATTCTACTCCCTTTAGCCCCCCGCCCAAAAAAAAAACTCCTGACTATTCCTTTGTCAAAAAAAAAAAAAAAAAAAGAATAAAAGCATCATTCATTTAACTATTTATATGCAGTAGCTACCTTTATAGCATATATTCACTAGTATTGTAATTGATCTTCTTTATTATTTTAGTAGATTAGTATTATTTGTGAGCATTATTTGAATCATATTAATTCCTATAATTTTTTTTATTTTTTATTTTTTTTGGTGTGGTTCATGTTTATATACTAATGATTTCACTAATTGTTCATTGATCTCAACTACCTTTAGTCACGTTAGTGTTGCATGCACTCAAATAGTGCTTGTATCTACTATGGAAGGTTATATCATATTTTATTGTCTTTTTATTTTATGTTTGTTTCGTAATTAACCTATATGTAGAGTGCCTTCATATAAGGATCCAAATTTTATTGTTTGATTTGTCATTGATGAAATGACTTATTATTGAGAGATTGTGCTTCTCTTCGTTTCCCTTGGTAATGTGCCTCCCTTTTTTCTATTCTCTCTCTGCTTCTCCCCTTTCCTTCTCTCTCTTCTTGTCCCCCTTCCGGTTTTCCCTCCATTGCATCACTATTGCTCCATTAGCCCTTCCAAAAACAGAGAGTTGTACATTGAATAAAATGACCTATGCAGGGCGGTGCTTTTTGAACTATTCATTACGATATAGTTCCAATTTTGCTATTTCTTTTTTATACTTCCAGCATATATTCATTCTTTCCTCTGTCATTATCTTGAGTAGTTAAATTCACCCCAGTTCTGTCAACTATGTAGAATCTGGACAAGTCTATTGACCACAAAGCTTTGCATGATACATTTTCTTCCTTTGGTAACATTCTCTCGTGCAAGATAGCTACTGATGCTAATGGCAATTCTAAGGGCTATGGGTTTGTACAATTTGATAATGAAGAATCTGCTCAGAATGCAATATATAAGCTAAATGGAATGCTGATTAATGATAAACAAGTGTATGTCGGTCCTTTCCTACGAAAGCAGGAACGAGAAAGTGCTATGAATAGGACAAAATTCTATAATGTTTATGTCAAGAATCTCTCTGAAGCAACCACAGATGAAGACTTGAAGAAAATTTTTGGTGAATTTGGAAATATCACTAGTGCTGTGGTAATGAAAGATGCAGATGGAAAATCCAAGTGTTTTGGTTTTGTTAATTATGAAAATGCGGATGATGCTGCTAGAGCTGTTGAAGCGTTAGATGGAAAGAAGTTTGATGACAAAGTGTGGTATGTTGGAAGAGCACAAAAGAAATCTGAAAGAGAGCTTGAACTGAAAGGAAAGTATGAGCAGAGCTTGAAGGAGGCAGCTGACAAATATCAAGGATCTAATCTATATATCAAGAACTTGGATGACAGTGTTGATGATGATAAACTTAAGGAGTTGTTTTCAGAGTTTGGTAAAATTACTTCATGCAAGGTTTGTTCCACTTTTCAACACTTCTCATATACCTTTTGTTATATGCTGTCAACTCATTTTTCTATCTTTCTATCATCAGGTTATGCGAGACCCTAGTGGAATAAGTAGGGGCTCTGGCTTTGTTGCCTTTTCAACCCCAGAGGAGGCTTCACGAGCTGTAAACTGATACTTGTTCAATTTATTAGTATATAATGTTTTCACACACTGTTAATTAGTTTCTGACTTGATTCCTTACCCAAATGACAGCTTGTGGAGATGAATGGTAAAATGGTTGTTAGCAAACCTTTATATGTTGCACTTGCACAGCGTAAAGAAGAAAGAAGAGCAAGGTTGCAGGTAAAGTTAGTGGATTAGTTTAATGGAACAGTTAGATAGTCTTATGGATTTACTGCATGATGGCTGCTGTAGGAGTAAACAGCAAATGGTCTGTTATAATACCTACTGGTAGTCCTTCTTGTATTAAAGGATTGTTGAAAATTCCAGGACAACAAGTATCTTGTAATCACTTAAATGAGAAAATTTCTATGGAACACACATGAATTCGATGCGTTGTGGCTCCCTTATCTTACTTTAGATCTCTGCAATTTGGTGGGTTTGAAATTCAAATGTGTTTTGGACTTTGGTGAATTGACCTTTTCCTAGGGGAGATGCATTTATGTTAATGCCCCTAATTCAAGGTCTATCAGCTGGACCAACAGTAATTTAACATACAAAGGACGATATATGGCTGTCAACCTTATGGGGTGGAGTTAGTTTGGTGATCTACTTTTCTTTCTCCTATGTTCTTTTAGGGGAGGGGAATGTGGTGGGCATTTTGCTCATATGATGATATGCATTAGATTGAAGGGGTGTTATTGGTGAGGATATTAGGATATGAGTGAAATTGTACAAGTTTTAATTTCTCGGAACTCTCTATGCACTCTCTATTTCAATGTTGTGTATTGCTTGTAAGGCAATCCTTGGAATGCCTTCATGCTATTGGATGTGAGCTATTAGAATTAACAAATATAATGTTATTCATGAAGGTCAGGTATTAGTGTATACATTGCTTACTGAAAACAGAACTATTAGTGGATCCATTTTGTGGCCACAAAATTGATGTCTTCTCTTTCTTACTGCATTGTAATGTCCGCATAATCAAATGGCTTTTGTTTAGGAAACGCTTGTTTAGTTCTACATGGAGCGTGATGAGGTGTTCTTCTCTCATGTCTTTTATCATATTACTTATTTTCATGCATGTCAATTATATTGCTGGCACAATTTTCACAAATGAGGCCATTCCTATGGTAACTGCTGTTGCTCTTTGTACAACTAATTTTTAAGATCTCAGAACTCTCTGTCCACTCTGTCTCTTCTCTATTTCAAAATCATGTATTGCTTGTAAGGCAATCCCTGGAATGCCTTTGTGCTATCAAAAATGTGTTATTAGCATTAAGCAATAATGTTCTGCATGAAGGCCAGGTATCTGTGTACACTGTTGCTTAGGAAAATTGCTTGTTTAGTTCTACATGGAGTCTGACGAAATGTTCTTTTCATGCATGGCGATTGTATCACAGGCACAATTTTCACAAATGAGGCCAGTTCCTATCGCACCTGCTGTTGCTCCTCGAATGCCAATGTATCCTCCTGGTGCCCCTGGTCTTGGACAGCAATTTTTCTATGGCCAAGCACCCTCTATGATTCCTCCTCAAGTAATGCACTTCTTGTGATCCTTTCTTGTTTCACACATTGTACACACCGTTGAAACAGTGTTGGTTTATATCATTGAGCTCCACTGAATGATACCGGTACGACATTTTATGGAACCAATAAATAGAACATCTGTACAGCAGTTTCTATGGGAATATTTGCTCCATGTATAGGTTGGCTGCCGCCATAATCCTCTGACTGATTGTAGATATATTCCCACATGAAAAGCTATTAAGTTACTACCATAGATGAAAATATTGGTGTGATTCGTGGCTATGTCAACATTGAACACCTCGGGCTATACATATCGGTATTAGATATTTTAAAAAGAAAAAAAATTCTGATAATTGTAAACTGATAGTGTTATATTGGCTAATATATTACGATATTTCTCCGATACGTTAATATATTGCGATATTGTCATAGTATCGAAAAATATCTGTATTGTGGGGCTTTGACGCTGAAATATATTTGCCAATATTTGCATCTAGTTACCACATTTAACCTCATCTTGCAGTGTATTAGTTTAAGGCTATCCTTTCAGCATATGCTGGATCTTGAGCTCAACTCCCTTGAATTGTAATTTTTATTTGTGGTTGTCCTCAAATCATTTGGCCTTTTAAGAGGTTTTATTTTTCGGGATTTGGCAGTGATTACTAGCAAGATAGTTCGTATGTTGACTGACACATCGTTTTTGCTCCTATGCTGCTCTGCCTCATGCCTGTGTTGGATGCCTTGATGTTCACATTTGTGTTGGTTGTGTAGGCTGGATTTGGCTATCAGCAGCAACTCGTCCCCGGAATGAGACCAGCAGCAGCTCCAATGCCGAACTTTTTCGTACCTATGATCCAGCAGAGTCAACAGGGTCAGCGTCCTGGGGGAAGACGTGGAGCAGGTCCTGTACAGCAGGGGCAGCAGGCAATGCCTGTGATGCAGCAGGTTTGTTCCTAGTCTAGTCCTGTCGCTGATTGCGACTTTGGTATCCACTCCTTTTAGGTCTAAAACAAACTTTTCCGTGATCCAGATGCTTCCACGTGGACGTGTATATCGTTACCTACATGGACGCAACATGCCAGATGTTCCGATGCCTGGAGTCGCTGGTGGCATGCTCCCTGTTTCATATGATATGAGTGGTATGCCTGTACGCAATGCTGGCATTGGACACACTGTGCCCATTGGTGCTTTAGCAACTGCCCTTGCAAACGCACCACCTGAGCAGCAGAGGACGGTAGGATGCATATGGATTGTTATGTATCATTTCGTTTTGCTCTTGCCCTCTAAGAAACACGAATACTCTTTTGACACATTTGGATATGCTTTGGACGCATTTGGACATATTTGGATATTT
Organism: Nepenthes alata; assembly: GCA_028571085.2. Classification (NCBI taxonomy): domain Eukaryota; kingdom Viridiplantae; phylum Streptophyta; class Magnoliopsida; order Caryophyllales; family Nepenthaceae; genus Nepenthes; species Nepenthes alata. The sequence continues at coordinate 2,646 of JAOVVI020015019.1, read as the reverse complement.
TTTGGACGCAATTTTGTTGAAAGTTTTAGCTTGTATTTTGTATCTTTTAATAATTACAAATACAAAATGATAAAGTTAAAATATAGATGTTAAATTGATATATAAAAAAATTATCATATTAAGTTTTGGCTTAGCTAAGCTATATCATTGGTATTAGTTTTTTAAAGATGTTATAACTTGCATATATTAATCCAATTGCATACTTATATATGTGTGTGTGTGTATTTATTGCTAATTTAGTAAAAATAATATTGTTTATCAAATAAAAAAATAATAAATTATGATTTTTGTTATTGGGCCCCTAGTGTTCATGTCCTCATATCTAAAAAAAAGTGTGTCAACGCATAAGTGTTATATCATATCAGTGTCCCGTGTCAGTATTCCTGCTTCTTAGCTTACCCCTCTTCAATAGAGACAGCGCTTTCGAAATATTTCTTCTCATACGATCTTCACTCTCTTTTTTTCCCCGGCAGATGCTTGGTGAAAGCCTATACCCGCTCGTCGATGCCATTGAGCACGACAATGCAGCCAAGGTTACAGGGATGCTTCTTGAGATGGACCAGACTGAGGTCTTGCATCTACTCGAGTCACCTGATGCTTTGAAGGCCAAAGTTTCGGAGGCCATGGAAGTTTTGAGGAACGTTGCACAGCAGCAGGCTAATAGCTCGGTCGATCAGCTGGCGTCATTGTCTCTTAATGACAACCTTGTCTCCTAAAGTATGTGCATGAGGATTTTTGATTCACTCTTGTGGTGGAAATTTGCTTTGATAGGACTGGCATTATACTTTTTGAAGTCGGCCATTTTGAACTGCATGCTTTTGTCTTAGGATTGCTGTTGCTACTGAATTCTCTCTTGAACCTCTGCTATGCTGAATTCTCCTGTTTGAATGTTTTAGGTGACGCTAATGCAGGTTGACATGGTTCTTGTTGCCACTTTCTTTTGTTTTGGGGGGCTAATATGTTTGTTTTGAGTTCATTTCTCTGCTAGGATAACATTTAATATTTTTTGTGTGCCATCGGCATCAGTAGTTCGAAACGGTGTAGAAGTGCTTCTTAGTTTTTCCTAGTTGTGGACGGACTGTTTTGGATGGTGAAGTTAGTCTGATCAGACGTACACTTGAATGCTAATTTGGGTCAGACTCATAGCTGGATCTTACAGCATTTGTTTCCTTTATTGTCTTCGTCCTGGCCATTCATTCTGAGAGCTGTGTTCATATCTTCTAGTAAGCGTTTGATGATGATATTCCTGAGTGATGCAGTGGAGTTGAGTTGGTCATTAGCCCCCCTTGGCTGCTCATTGAGATTGATCAGAGTGCCGAGGTGCCACTCATAGGGGCTCGTTTGAAATCGTTCTTTCTATGTCTTTCATCGACGGTGCAAACTCTTTAACCGTAGCAGCTAGGAGAATGCTGGCCGTGTTTTAGTTGAGCATCTTGACCGAGGTTAAGAACTGAGGACTTGTTCGTAGAACTTAATAGTGTGGCTTGGATGAGAAATAAATGGAGCATATGTTATACCATCATTTATGTTGAATTATCAGCACAAGTGGGGTGTCCTGTCATGTATGGGAGAAGGGGAACAAAGGGGGAGGTGGCATACGGGTTTAATTTGTGTTGGAACATTTAGGGGATACGTTACTAGAGATGGTATCAGGGAAGTTGACATTTGGGGCAAAATGTTTGAAGTTTTTATGTGTATATATTGTATGGAAAAAGCCTAGGAAATGACTTATTGTCTTGTTAAATTGTTTGAATTTTAATAATTTTGTTCTGTGGTGAAGTCATCCAATCCCTTAACTCTCTTGTGGTTTTAGTAAGTGATGCATTGATATTCATGCAATACGTTTCTTTTCTCTACTTATCTTCCAAACAATGACATACGCAGATTTGAAGTTGAAAATGGGCAATTTCAACGAGATCTCTCATTTAAATCTTGGGCAATTATAGACTACTTTAATCTCAACTCTGTTAAAAGATATTGTTGATTTAGTTTGAAAGATATGGTGCGCTCATCTAATTGACAAACCTAGAGCCAAGGCGCATGGGTGCCGCTACAACATTGCTGGAGACGCCAAGTGAAGTGAACCCAAAGACAGGACAAAAGTATAAATAATCCCTATCGAAGCTCGAGCTTACGGTGGGCTTCTCCTATCTCTTAGGATCGACTAATCATGTGCAAGTGTCGTTCACAGGGAACGTTTTCTCTCTTCGGCCGTCAGAGCTGTATTTGATACATATGCAAGGTATTGGGGTCTAGATGACAAAAGGCGGCTGAAATCAACCATTGACAAGAACAAGCAACAATTTCACTTGTGCTGATTGTAAATTTATGATAATGAAATTAACACTACTTTGATGATGGAGAAAATTCTCCTACTGGGTAAAAGAACCTCCGAGCTGTGCAGGAGCTATTGGAAAGAATTTTCACTACAGGAAGTCAACATATAGCTGGGGGTGAAGAATGTGGTAGTATCATCCTTTGTAACGATCAAGATTCTTAAGTCCATCGATCCACACATTAGCTCTTCTAATCGGTTACTTTCACAATGTGACCTTTATTAAAGTATTATTTAACTGGCTCATGGCAACATATCCGGGACCTGTACTTAGCAAATTTCCAATAATGGATTCAAAAACTTTTGGATTC
>JAOVVI020015018.1:0-11322 GCA_028571085.2 Nepenthes alata | reverse complement strand
TTTCTACCTAAAATTTGATAAAATTTTGTCTATAATATGACCGTCAGACTATACAAAATATGCTAAACAATATACATAATCCACCAAAAATGTCTCCATGACATTAAGCCAATAGCACAACAACCATCACACAGCTAATAATACGACACAATAATAACTCCTCACTGGATCCAATTACCATACATTATTCATAACTCTAATGTTGTGTATCTAAACGCAATATCTGCCAAAGAGAGATGTCACTAAATACCTATTACAAATCATAATAACCTGCAGAAGTATAAATAAATCAAAACACAATGAAATCTAAACTATTTGATCATTAACTTTATATACAATTTATATCAATAAGCCCAATTGAATTATATATATATATACAATTCTCCACAATATATACAAACTATAAAATAATGGTCTTCGATATAATATTCAAAGTCCAGAGTCTAGTTCACTTCTAATTTTTACTCTACCCCATCAGGTATAACAGCACTATACTAATCTGGAGGTAAGGAGAGGCAGTAACGGTGAGTCATATGCTCAACAAGTATATTATAATTATAGATGATAACAATATATATATAATAAAATAAAAGAGAGATATATGAGTATAAGAGTATTCATAAATATAAAATATGATCGAATGTACTTTCGGAATACAATTGACTTCTCATATTTTATCGTTATTTTTTTAGGGATCTAAATTATACATAATTATTTATTTTTACGGATCAGAACTAGTAAACCTTACTAACTAAATGTGCCGGAGTACGAGAAAAGGATCATGATACCCCATATGATCTAAGGGCAAACGATGTATTGGACATTCAATAGCAATCTTTCACCTGTATACAATGCTAAACACCACATGGCGAGTCATATACCTATCACCCGGTATACAGGACCAATAAAACTCTCCCTAACCTCCCGCGATCTAGAGGCATCTTTGTTCTTCCATAGTAGTATCCTAAAGTGTGCCAAAGATATCACCCGCTCCAATAGGCAGTTAGGATACGAGATCAGAGTAATCCTTGAGTCTCTATTGTAATATTAATGACATGTTAGGAAATACTACCCTCTAAATATAAATTTGTGGCCCTAGTTTCATGATTTTTTAATCATTGAGAGAAAGTCTACCAAATTTCTTTCACAAATTTTTTCATCTGAGTAAACAAATCAATCAAATAACAAATTATAAAATTTTATCCTTATACCTTCATAATTTTCATATTTCTTATGGGTTTAAATATTTACATGACTTTAAATATATACATCATTTAATATGACACTTTGGAATGATTAGAAAATCATTACCATATTGGGTCAAACGTGACTTTGGATCTTCTGGATAATAATTTCTTCACAAATACACATAACACAATTTTTGAAATATATAATTAAGTATATACTATCCATATGATGAATTACCAATTTAACAAGATGGGATCATACAAAAGCCCCAATTAATTTCAGATGACAGTGTCAACGCACCGATTAGGGCTCCCGGACGCGCCAAACGGATCAAATCTTGGAAATCAATCACCCAACGAATAGGTGTTCATATTTAAGGCATTGGTAAATCATAATTAAACCCAAATCATCCATTACACTTGAAATAATTGGTTAAACGTGGTCCGGGTGCATCTTAGGGTTCCGACAAACGGGTTAGGGTTTGGGTACGAAAATCAGACAAAAACTAAGAAATCAGACATAAAATTAATATATTAGCATGCATACATCATGGGTATCACAAATACATACATAGGTCGGGTATCAGAATAATAATATCCGAGGAGGATCGAACAAAAATCAAAAAGAACGGAAAAAATGATATCTGTACACTTACCTCGACCCGATCTACGATTTTTCCAACTAGTTTCAAGCTGAAATGGAACCTGAGAGCCTCCATTTTGCTCCTTCTCTCTCTTCCCTTCGAGTTCCCTCTCTTTCTCCCTCCTTAATTTCCCCCAGAAGCCAAGTAGCCAACGGATAAAAGAATTCAGACGAGGCTTTTACGTAGATTGGCGCTCGAGCGCCATCCACGGTGTGCAGCAGGCGTGCCTGGCTGGATCTAGTGCCTACTGTGGGCGCTCAAGCACCCGAAAGGCACCGGCCTGCTGGGCCAAGCGCTCAATGAGTCACTCGATACCGCCGCCCGATTTTGACTCTGAAACATATCTTTCCACATATCTCAAGCCTAATTTTAATTATATTAATTTAATACCCTGAGATTACCAGAATTTAAAACCCGAATCATATTGACAGATTAATGTTTTCAGATTATAACTTCGGTTCTCAATTCCACTAATTCTGAGTTTTTAGTCATTCAATCCACTTTCTCCCATACCCTTTGACCTCGATCCACTTATATTAATTTGATTACTCATATATACTATATTCCAAAAATTGTTACCTTATAAATTTTGTGTGTCAAATTATCCTTTTTTAACAAAGAGGATGAGTATCAATGTGACTGTAATGTCTTTTCAATATGAATATGATATTACAACTTTTAATATTATGAATAACCTCTATACATTATGAGGATAAGGTTATATAGATTTAATTATTCATATAAACTAGGCAATTTATATTATAGCTCACAGTCTAATCAATCAAACTGTCAGTTATTTTTTATTTTAATTGATATGTTTTAGATTTAAATTTCAAACAGATTCGGGTCAAGTCGGTTGTCTGAGTCCAACTCCATTCACTGAGTCTAGATCTTGCATACCATAACTATGAACGGGAGGTAAGGTGATGGCGGGAGGTTGTCTCACCATAAACACTCTAATACTCAACTTAACAAATATCCATCGAATTAAGAAGGTGAAAGTAGATAATTTAAGAAAATATAGAGAGTGTTTAAGATGGGTGAATGCTCTCATTAAGAGAGGTTTTGTTGCCTCATGAGGAGCGCTGACTCTAAGCACTATGTTCGCTAAGAACATAGTGGCAAAGAAAGAGATGGCATTTGCAGTTTGAAGCGTGTGAGCTTATTGTGAGCGAATGAAGGCGTGCCTTGGAGTGAGGACTCCATGAACTTTTATAGGCATTTCTTTAGGCTGCCTTCCTTATGCAAAAGGGCTTGATTCCCGCGCTCTGTTAGGATTGTTGCCTTTTCATGAAGCTTTTATGGTAATAACAGTTGTTGGATTGATTGCCTTCCTTCTACATTCTGTAATCGTTAGGATTTCCTGCAGACGGGAAAAGGATTCTTGTGCCTTTTTTTAGGGATGCACGTTGAATCTATTAATGACCGTCGTCATTGAGGTTGCCTTGTGTGAATGGCACTAAACCACGGGAGAAGACCGTTGCTGGTCGAGGACGGTCGTATGGGCCAAGCTAGGCTTGGCTCACTCGAGGCCTGGTTTAAAAATGGCCTACTGGTCATGCTTCTGGTCAATGGAAGCATTGATTGTCTTACATAATTCCAATCAATGAAAGTATTGACCATCTTGGGCCTAAGCCGGCCATCCTGTTCTTGGGCTTCTCCTGGCTCATTGGCTTTTTGACCAGTCAACGGCAAGCGTTGATCATCTAGAAGCTAATATGTTGTTGTGGATCTGGGCCGTTTCTCCTTCTTGGGCCGGCCTACTACTGACGTACCTATCACTAGCCCTCCATACTGGTGGCCTAAAATTTAGGCCTCCAGCAAGTTCAAGATGGGATGCGAGTGGTTGGGTTACCCAGTTGAGGTGGCCCAACGACGATTCTTAATTTGTTGATAGTGTTGCGTACAGCTGCTGGCCGTAAGGTGAAGATCCAGAGAGCTTTCTGAGCGAAGCGTTGATCAAACTTGTTGACCGTCCAGGCCAAATTCGGAGAACTGCTATAGGAAGTATTGATCGAATTTGTTGACCGTTTGAACTAAACTCTGGAGAACAACTAAAGAAAGTGCTGACCAAATTTGTTGATCATCTCAGCTAAAATTTGAAGAACAACTGAAGGAAGTGTTGACCAGATTCGTTGATCATTTGAGCCAAAATTTGGGAAACATTGAAGGAAATATTGACCAAATTTATTAACTGTCTGAGCCAAAATCCAAAGAACTGCTGAGGAAAGTGTTGACCAAATTTATTGACCGAATGAGCCAAAATTTAAAGAACTGTTAAGAAAGTGGGAGTTGAAAAAATGCGCCATCATGTCGCTGGCCTGCCAGTCGTAAAGTTGGCCATGTGTCTGCGTGTAGTAAATTTACAATACCTGTAATTAATGTGTTAGAGGATCTGATTCGGCTGCACCCTCTCAGGAAACGACACGTGTCAGCAATGAAGGGCGCACGTTTACGAGATGGTTTGCCTTCTCTGACGTTCACACCCATTTATGTGGTCCGTCCATTACTTTTTAAACTTCCTACACTCTCCTTAACCTTTTTCTTCTTGAAAAATTCTAAGTGTTATGCCAACCTCCTTCTCACTTCCATTTCCATTGCTCAATTTGTAATGAAAATTGTTTCTGTGCTCACACCCGGTGAGGTTAGAAAGTTATATGTAGAGTTTTCCATTCTACAACAGATCATCCCGGTGATATCCGGTGAGCTGGACAGGGATTGCTTTCCTCCTGAGGGTTGCATCGCTGTTTACGAGGTCCATCGGAGGAGTGGGCTTTGTCTCCCAGTTTTTCAGGAGCTGCTTGGCATCATTACTGCTCTCCAGGTGCCTATCGTACAGCTCCATACTAATGTCGTGTGATATCTTTGTTCTTTATACATTTTTCATGCGTCATTACTCCCGTATAATAATGGTAGATACCGTTAGGGTGATATTTCGCTTCACTCAAAGTGAGGACTGGATTCCTCTATCCCCTAGACACCTTCCTATCAATCATGCCATCTACAACTCTCTAAAGAATTGAAAGAATCGCTTCTTCTTCGTCCATGTTGCTAAAACGTGGCCCTTGTCTCGTGACTGGGGACAGGTCCCAAAGCCCTTCACCAGGACGCCGAAGAAGGCAGAGATTACTGCCATGGCAAAGCTGTTAGAACTTGTGAAGGAGAACCTTTACGAGTTTAGGAGTGACCACTTAGTTTCTCGAGAGGAGGCCAAGAGAGCACGTTGGGGACCTCCCTCTTCAGTCCAGAAGTTCTGGACTCCGCCATTGGCAGCCTCTTAAAGGAAAAGGAATGCCGGAGCCATGATCATTGGTGACGCTAGTGCATCTTCTATTAACCCTACTCTCACTAGTCCAAAACAAAAGAAGGCTACAACAGTGAAGCCTTCTTCATCCTCCTCTGGGCCAAATTACGTGTCAGTTAGGCGCCTTGCAGGAGTGGGTGGCCATTCATCAGTCAAAACTAAGTTTGCTCTAGAGTCGTACGATGCCATGTTGCGTGCTGGGGTGAGCAATGACGTTGTTTTGGTGCAGCCTGCGTTGGCAGAGCTAGTGCCAGAACCACAACATGAGCCAAAGGAGCCGACTTTCGAGTTGCCGGTTGAGATGTTAGAGCTAGCTGGTGAGCCATGAGCTGAGTCGTCGGCTGAGCTGCTGGAGCTATCTGTTGAGTCGTTAGTTGAGCTGCAGGACCCAGCTACTAAGTCACCGGCTGAGTTGCAAGAGCTAGTTGTCGAGCCACCATCTGAGGAGCTGCAGACTGGGTTGCAGGAGCCGATTTCGAAACCACACACTTGCCGAAGGAGCAAGCCATCGGAGAGTCTGTTGAGTCAGAAGACTCCATTATGGAGTTGTTGGAGGAGTCTACAGTGGAGGCCACTGTTGTGCCTGCTCGGAGGTTGCTGTATCTCATCCTTTGCTGTCAGCGCCTACGTCTCGCAGCAGGCCAGCGAGGCTAGAGCACCGAGTCTGGTAGGTAAATCTTTGCAACTCTCTTTCTCCTTTTCCTCTTTGTTATTGTTACTTGACGTGTTTAGTCTTTGCAGGATGAGAAAGTAATTGGCGCAGTTAGTAAGGTGTTGCGGCAAAGGGACCTAGTGATCTCTAATCGGAATAAGGAGATCACTTGGTTTGAGGAGGAGATGGAGTTGTAGGAGCGGAGTACCAGGAGGATAAAGCCACTCTCCAATCTGTGTTGTCGAGTCTGGAGGCAAAGAATACCAAGCTGAAAGAGAAAAACGACTTGCTGAGAGAGGTTATGCTGCCAAGTTTTGAAGAAGAGAATACCAGACCAAAGGAGGATAACGTCCTGTTGAGAGAGGAAAATGGCCGGGCAGTGAGGTGTATCGATCAACTCGCAGGACAGATGACATCACTAGAGAACGAGAATGAGTCGACTACTCGTATACGCCCCCATGAGGTCTCTAATATGCTGGTGGCGCGGTTGTGGGAAGGTGTCAGCCTTTGCAAACGCATTGTACAGTTGGTTGACCCCAACTTTTCAGTGGAGTCTCTTAGCCTATCGAACCGTTCTGCCCAACATCGCGAGAGCCTCGTGGGACAATCTCGGAGTGGTCATGGGTCGCCACCTACTCCTTCTGGGAGCTCTACTCCTCCATAGATTTTGTACTCTTTATTTTTTAAAATTATTATAATTGTACATATTTAATCAATAAAATAAGCATTTTACTGATGTTCTACGTTCTCGATGTTCTTGCTGTTTTTGAATTACTTGTCGCTGTGTTGGTCGGCTGACCTGGTCTGTTACACGCAAGTTGGTCATCCGCCTTCCTTGAGACGCTTGTAGCGCTCTCTAATGGACTTAAGTCCTAAAGAAGATATCAAGGTGAATCCTGATGTTGGGTCAAACATGTTCTATATTTGTACATGAGTAGAGGCTTGGCGGCGCTTTCGAAGTATGAACTTGGGCGGCCGACTTTTGAACAGAGCATTTCTGCTCCTGTCGACCATTATTGATTGTCACGCTATCTCCTTGAATAGGAGGTCGTCACATGTGTTTTTTAAACCCTAAAGATTTTAACCGTGAATGGGCCACTTAGATGACCAAGGTTTCATTCGACCGTTAACAGGCCACCTAGAAGACAAAGGTTTTATTACGACCGCTTATGAGCTGCCTGGATGATCACGGTTTAACTTCAACCACTTATGGGCCACCTGGATGATCAGGGTTTAGTTATGACTGCTTCTGGGCCACCTAGATGACTAGAGTTTATTTACGAGCAGATAAAAATCCATCCGACTTAGGAGCAGTCTAGGTCATGTAACCCAAAAAGTAGACACACATGCATATGGAACAGAAAAAAGACACAACACAAATAAAAAAAAATATATGTTCTTTTATAAATGATAAATAATATGTGCAAGCATACATATGGATGACCTACTTGTGCTCTTACTGAAAGTAGCGCTTGAGGAGGACCGCGTCCCACGTTCGTGGAACCAACTTGCTGTTCTGGGTCTGAAGTTTATATACTCTATTCCGCAGAATGGTGAAGACTAAGAAAGGGCCTTACCAATTTGGAAAAATTTTATTCTAGTTTGTAATTTTGCATGTAGTTTTAATACTTTGCAAGACCAAGTCCCCAATTTTGAGGTGTCATGCTTTTACTTTCTTATTATAATAGCGTACGACTCGTTATTGGTAGGCCGCTATCTGCAGCCTGGCAGCATCGCAGGGTTCCTCTAATAAATTTAGGTGTTTCTGAATTTTTTGAGAGTTACCTTGCAAGTCGAAAGACTCGACCCTAAGATTTGGAAGCCTGATCTCAACCGGAATAATTGTTTCAATCCCGTAGTAGAGACTGAAAGGTATCTCACGAGTCGAGGTAAGACCGTAAGAAGGAGGTCAGTTCGTTGACCTAGGAGCCCCCTGCTCCTCCAACTTGGTTTTCAGATTATGGAGTAGCGTGTGATTTGTGACCTCCTCCTATCTATTGGCTTGTACTTATGCCATCAAAATGTGAACCAATCTGATATTTGGATCGGTGCAATACTTGGTGAAACATTTTTTACAGAATTGGGTTTCGTTGTCGGTCACTATGATCTCAGGAATACCAAATCTGCTGATTATACTCTAGTGAACGAATTCTAAAGAATTGTGCTTGGTAATATTGGCCAGCGGGGCAGCTTTGACCCATTTGGTGAAATACTCAATGCCTACAATAATAAATTTTCTTTGTCCAATCGTAATGGGAAATATGCAGAGAATATTAAGCCCCCATTACGTGAAAGGCCAAAGAGCCTCAAGAGTCCTCAACTCAATGGGCGGCTGATGGTGAAGATTACCGTGGAGCTAGTAATTTTCACACTTCTTCACGAAATCGAGGGCGTCTCTCTTCATCGTTGGCTAGTAATATCCCCAACGCATGATTTTGAGCGCTAGAATTCTATCGTTGATGTGCGACCCGTAGATTCCAAGGTGGATTTCACTCAAGGCGTAGACTGCCTCCTCAGCAGTTAAGCACCTGAGGTAAGAAATCGAGTAGCCACGGTGATATAACCGTCAGTCGACTATGGTGTACCAGTGGCCGTCTTCATGATCCGCTTAGCTTCGTCCGCGTCGTCTCACAATGTTTCATCCATCAGGTATCTCTGATATGGTGTCATCCGGCTTTCTGTGTCAAATATTTACATTGCTTCCTATTCCTCAGTGTTGGCAATGTTTAGGTGCTCCTGCATGTCTATCGAATATTGTTCTGGGTTTTCAGCAGCCGCTGCCTTGACGAGTTGGTCGGCCTTCTAGTTTTTAGTTTTGGATACATGGACCAGGTCCAACTTATTAAATCTCCGAATGGCGCCCTTAGTCTTAACCAAGTATTTGGCTAAGTGAGTTGCTCGCCTCAAAGCTCCCATTTACCTGGTTAACGACCAGCTCAGAGTCGCTGTAGATGGTAAGTCGTCTGGCGGAGTACTCTTTTGCCAGTCTTAGCTAAACTAATAGGGTTTCGTACGCAATAACGTTGTTGGTGGTTGAAAAGTTGAGTCTAAGGGAGTACTTTACTTCAAACCCATCTGGAGTCATCTGGACCACTCCAACGCTGCTGCCTGAGTCTGTAGACGATCCGTCCACGTTGAGAACATATTCTGGCTCTTTTCCGTGTAATCTTGTGTCCTTAGTGGGATGTTCGTCAGGAATTAGTGTCGTGATCTCAATGATGAAGTTAGTCAGAGCCTGCCCTTGATGGCCGGCCTATGCTAAAATTTAATGTCAAACTCTCCCAATTCAATAGTCCACTTTACCAACCATCCAAAAATGTCGGGTTTCTGCAGAATACTCTTCAAAGGCAAATCGGTTAGGACTACCACGCGATGATCCTAGAAGTAAGGCCTTAGTTTTTTTAGCAAAAAAGACAAGCACCAAGACCAACTTCTCTATGCGTGGGCAGTGCGTCTCTATGCCAATCAGCATCTTGCTCACATAGTAGACCGGCCGCTGAGAGTCGGAGTCCTGGAATATGAGGACAGAGTTGAGAGGTATCTCTGCCACTACTAGGTAGAGGTATAACTCCTCTCCGTCCTTGGGTAGCATCAGCAACGGCGGATTGGGCAAGTATTGCTTCAATTCGTCGAATGCTGTCTGGCATTCTGCAATCCACTGGAATTCGTTTGCTTTTATCCTCTTCAAAACTTTAAAGAAAGGCTGATACTTGTCCCCTAACTTGGCCAAGAAATGGGACAAGATTGCCAGTCGTCCGGTTAGCTTTTGGATATCTTTGACACTCCACAGTGGAGTCATGTCTGTGAGGACCTTGATCTTCTCTGAATTTGTCTTGATTTCTCGTTGAGAGACGATGAAACCCATGAACTTCCCTAAGGATACTCCGAAGACGTACTTAGAAGGATTCAGCTTCATTTGGTGCGTGCGAAGCACCTCGAAGGACACAGCCAAATCGCAAATATGGTAGTTGGTGGTCCTACTCTTGACCATCATGTCGTTGGCGTACACCTCCAAATTGCGGCGGATCTGCTTTTTGAATATGTTGTTCACGAGCCGCTGGTAAGTGGCACCTACATCCTTTAGACCAAATAGTATCACTTTATAGCTATAGGTGCCTTGGTCTGTCATGAATAAAATGTGCTCATTGTCCTATGGGCTCATTCAAATCTGATTATAATCCGAGTACGCATCCAAGAAACTCAGTAGCTTATATCCGGATGTTGAGTCCACTAACAGATCTATCCTGGGTAAAGGAATGTTGTCTTTTAGGTAGGATTTGTTAACGTTAGTGAAGTTGACGCACATTTATCATTTTTTGTTACTTTTATTTACCAAAATGACGTTGGAGAGCAAATCAGGGTATTGGACTTCTCTAATGAAGTTGGCGTCCAATAGTTTCTTTACTTCCTCCCGGATGGCGATCAACTTTTTCACGGAATGGTTCCTCTGCTTCTGTCTGATGGGCTTATGTTCGGGATTGAGGCCCAACTCTTGGACCATTACTTCTACCAAAATTTCAAGTATGTCAGCGGCAGTCCACGGGAAGACGTCAGTATTCTGTCATAAGAACGTGACCAACTCCTCATGCAATATCCCGGTGAGTGAGCCCTCAATCTCTGTACACACCTCTTCGAGTCCTCCAGATTTAGCAAGATTAGATCGGTTGCTTCACAAGATTGCGCTTGTCGTAGGGTTATTTAATCTCGATGGTCAAGATCTCCTGCCGCCTTTCTACTGCCACTTGGAGCAATTTGGGACATGTAGCAAGTCCTCATTATGACTTGGTCGCCCAACACTTCCCTAATACTGCATGTTGTTGAAATTTTCATCTTGAGGTGCGGTATTAAAATGATGGCTCCTAACACTGTTAGGTACGAGCAGCCTAGAATTGCATTGTACACTGAAGGCAGGTCGACAACCAAAAAAGTGAGTGTACGACTCGTCGTTCTTGGGTATATGTCCAGGGTGACCACCAACTCGATTGTTCCTTAGACGGCCACTGGTTCGTTGTCAAGGCCATAGAGTGGGCCTTCGACAGGTTTCAACTGACTCTTTTTTAAATTAAATTTAAAAATTGTATTAAGGTAAAGCGAATCACGAGAACTTCTATTATTAATAAAAATTTATTTCAGTTGGTAGTCAATACTACAAACCGAAACGAGCGCGGATACAATAAGGGAATCTGCGTGGGGGGAGATTACATAGCTCAGATCATTATTGCTAAAGCTAATGACGTTGTCTTTTGTGCGCTATTTCTTCTACCCAACCTGCTACTCCTTGTGGTCCGTTGGGGTCTTGACTAGCCGGGTTGCGATCATATTGATCACTCCAACCACGACTCGATTCCTTGGTTGGAAAGGCACTGGTTCTTCCCCTCCTGAGGCACCAAAGCTCTACCCAGGGTTCCTAACGAACCTCATAAGGTGGACCCTCCAGATGAGCTTCTCGATCTCCTACTGAAGTATCTTGCAATCTTCCATGGAGTGTCCGGAAGATCAGTGAAAATCATAATATTTGGATGGATTTCCTCCCTC
>JAOVVI020015017.1:0-11322 GCA_028571085.2 Nepenthes alata | reverse complement strand
GATATCAATTTCATTATATGAGCTTCAATAATCTTAACTAATATAAATTTAAACTCGATTCTTACAATCACGAGGGCGTTAGGGCTTTACAATCTTGAGGGGTAATGACCAAGTAGCCATCGTCTGCAATTCGTGTCCTAGAGATTGTGATGGCAGTATACTAATAGTCGTCGTTTGCAATTGTTCGTCGAGTTGCAAAGGTTATTAGCTATTGAGTTAGAGTTATAGTCACAGGGATAGCCCATCGATTACCCCTAATCGTCTGTTCTCTGTTAGGTGATGCCGGGTTATACCACTTGGGTCAACCGCAGCACTTTTTAGATCTTGAGCCCGGATGGTTTTTTAGTGGGTCACTTCTATCTAGACTTTTCTTCTTTTAACAAATTGAGTTCTAGGCTAGACCATGGGTAGCCGAACCCATCAATGACCTACCCTTTAACTGGAGGAATATTATCCACAAGATAACCTTTGTTAAGGCAACCAATTTGGGTCTGTCATAACGAGTTTCTTTCCTAATAGACAAAGAACAAAAAAGAAGAAAAGAAATTTATTGCCAATTTGTAGGCTAATCAAAAAATTGTTTCATAAATGGATTTATATGGGTTAGCTTACTGTATTAAAGCATTGTTGTTTAGTTTTTTTCTCACTGGTGATCTACAGGTTTTCGTCTTCTGGCTTACTTGATATTTGGCTCCTGTGGATGAAGTCCTGCGTGAGGATTCACTCGGCTCTGTCCTAGTTTTTTCTTCTTCAGTGATATGACACCTATCAATATTTCTCTTCTTGTGTGATTTCGATAATATGACAAATGAATAAAACAACATGTCACCTAAGGACGGTCCTAAAATGGGTGAAAGGTATTTTCCTAACACCACTTTTGAGTATATATTCAGTATCATGTTAATGGATTACACATTTGATGAAAACTAATGCAATACTTAATGCAATCGTAATAAAACTACATATATCGGGTCCCCAAAGCCATTTTACTATACTGAAGATGGCCATTTCTCTTGATTATCTGTTTGAAATCTCATAAATTACAGAAAGTGAAATCATGCAGGAGCTTGCATATTAACTTTTTGCACCCTTTTCTTCTGCATTAATTAGTTCTTGCAGCGTAACAGCTCAAGGGCTTCACCAGCATGCAGTTTTCCAGCACTTCGGAGCTTGCGGAAGTGCTCATAAGTGAATGGAGCATAGAGGCGAGGGTGCTGAGAATCAACGAATTCTGGAGGTGCTTCCAGCAGCATGTCCTTCGGCGGTGCCAGGAAGGTAGCGATGGACAAACGAGTTGTTGCTTCCCTGCACTGAACTCGATGCTTCACGGTATGCAATCTTCCATTGCTCCACACCTTCCATTGACAGGATAACCACACACTACTGAGAATGTCAAAAACAGAAGAAACAAGAAAAACTCCCGGATCAGAAGCACCCATTAAAAGGCATAATCACGAAAGCAAACCTATTCCTGGGCCATCCTCTTATAGTTCGTGTAAATTTGGGTTTCATCCATATCACAGATGGGTCAGGCGCTCTAAAGCAAAGCTAGAGACCCAGATGGGAAGGCTGGTCCAAGGAGCGGAGGTGCATAATGATCCGAGAAGCCTAGGTGCAAAAAGGTCTGAGGCCCCAAAACCCGAGGTGCGTAAAGGATTGAGGCCCCAAAACCCGAGGTGCGTAAAGGATTGAGGCCCCAGGAGGCTAAGTTCCAGGTCCGGCTTAAGCGCCATGAAGGGCCAAAGTGCCTGAAAGGGCCGGGATCCTACAGGGTCTGAGGTTCAATAAATGACCAAACTTCCAATGAGCCAGGGTTCCGGATAGTCCACCCAGGTACTGAGTTAAAATCGGGGCCTGGATGAGACATTCAAGGTGCTCTACATGGATTCAGGATGTGGATGACACTCAAATAGGAGCCATTAAAGATCTAGGTTGATCTTTATCCAGGTACACATCAGCTTGAGTTTCTACGAAGAAATGATCTGGATGGTAGTGAAAATATTGCCTGTCCCAAGAAAAAGGGCAGGTTCGTGAAATGCAGTCTTACAGTTGGCTTAGGTGTGAACATCTTCATTAAGAAACCTTTGCTTCACCTTGCTTTGCCAGAGCTTTGATTAGGTACAATAATCCACCAACAGAGTATCTTTGCATAACCTCGGGGAAAAAAAAATGAGTATCCTCATGAACTTACAGTGGCAATGTCTCCAAAATTGAGGACAAGAGTTCCTGGCCATGGATCGATAACAATAAACGAGCCAGATTGATCCATAACTTCAAGGCCACTGACATTTTCATCATCTTGAAGAATGGTAAGAAATCCTGAGTCAGTATGTATCTGCACGCCAGAGGAGCCAATGGTCTCCCGAGTGAAGCTGTATTTGTTGACTCTGAACTGACAATTCCACCCATTAAAGACATCACCAGCCACGCCATAACTCATAGCCAACTTCCTTCCAATATTCATTGTCAACTTGTAAATTGCTTCGGCATATAGCTCAATCGTCTTCCTAGAGATTACGGTGGAGAAGAATTAAGTGATGCAGTCAAATTTCCATTTTTAATGCATGTAAAGTACAGATACACAACTCACAAAACAAGCACAAATTAAAGCTCAAACTATCCACAAGTTCCGTAAGATCGTAGTTGTCTCAGAACTTCACATCCATGCTCAATTCCATTTATTAGACTAATAAGGAATGCTATTACATCTTAGGAGACAAGACTTTGTGTTTTTCTACCTAACCGAGGAATGCTAACAGATATCGACAGGACACGGATACAATAAGATGCTAACACGCCAACATATTATTTTTCAAAAGTAAAGACATGACACGCCAAAAATACTAACTAAAATTCATAATTTATTTATAAAAATGATAAAATGACGATCAATGACACTATTTTGTACTACATTATTGATAAAAATACGTAATTTTTGATGCTAGAAAGGCAAGATGATGTACATAGTAATATGTCATGCTGTATGAGACTAAAAGGCTCAAAACAACTCATCTTGGCTTATTGGACTTGTACGATATACAAGTATCAGATATTCTTATTTTCATAGAATTATGCATCGGAATGAAGGGTCAAAGTGTAAGTAGACGGTATTAGCAAATAAATGGAAGCCAAAA
This sequence comes from Nepenthes alata, assembly GCA_028571085.2. Classification (NCBI taxonomy): domain Eukaryota; kingdom Viridiplantae; phylum Streptophyta; class Magnoliopsida; order Caryophyllales; family Nepenthaceae; genus Nepenthes; species Nepenthes alata. The sequence continues at coordinate 8,188 of JAOVVI020015017.1, read as the reverse complement.
TAACAAAACTTTATCTTCTCAAAAAAGAGAAGTATAGCATGCCCTTTCATGTCCAGTAAAACCTTAAAAGATATTGAGAGAATTTGGGGACATGTATCTCTCATTTCAGCAAAAGAAAAAGGGAAAAATATCGTAGTGGATTTCACAATCTAGAAGACAAGGGTGCATTCCTACTCTCTCTCACAACCTGTCCCTTTAAGACAGCTTCAAGAGAGAGGAGTCTATTCTAACCTGACTTCCAAAGCAAAAACAGCAATAAAACTAGAATTAGACAGGGCAAATGAACACTGGAAAGGAAATTGGTAACAGGTATGAACTCCAATAGAACCTAGCTCGGAAACTCTAAGAGAGGTAATGGTGGATATTAGTTGCTCTTGCACCCTGCTGCTCCACCTATTCCATCCACCTCCACTTTCTACCCTAGGATAACGACTGAAAGCATTCATTCTTCATTCCTTATAAGGTTGAAATGAGGGGGCCACAATCTGATTTCTGTTCAAGAATTCAAACAAAAGAAGTAACCAAATAGTACTTCATTACAGTCTTCCTCCTACAATCCAGCATGAGCCAACATTCCTGTTTTTTTCTAGGGTAACCCTTGTGGTCGCCGCAGTTTAGATGCCATTGTACCAAAACCATCTAAACCATCTACTACAGCTATGAAAAGGACAGAGAAAGCAATGCAAAAAACTAGCACAGTTAAGACCAAATTCATAATAGTGGAAAGTTGAGATCAGAGGGCCATTGAAAGTTATCATTTTTGATTCTCTCTTTTCCACTCAAAGCTCACCACCTGTCCGAGTTGCATGTTATGATGAGCCCATTATTTCTCCAAGACCCTTTTGGAGGACTTCATGGGTATACAGCTGGGGTGGTGGTCAGCCTACCCACCCCACTTGTTCCATGATCTATGGGTCTACTTGAGCAATCCAATTTGATCAATTGCACAGGATGTTGACTATATAAAAAACAAAAAACACTGGTGTTGGATCTTCTGCTATTCGACCCCTCAATGCACAATTCACATTCAGGATATCATCGTTTAAGCGTATCAAGACTTTACCATCGATTCAATCAAAAACCCACTTTAAGCATATCAGAGTTATCCTTAGATTCAATCAAGGACCTGCTGTGTTTTGTGAGAAGTCTAGTTATTCTAGCCAGAAGGAGCTTGCCCTCCCTTTTAGGTAGTTGTCAAACTGGAAGACATAATCAGGCAGCCATATGTTATCCAACCCTTTCACCGTATTTAGACTTCAAAATTAAGGAAACGCAAAAGTGGAGAAAGCTATTTCCCATTGACCTTTTATCTGATACATTTTCACAACGCAAAAGTGGAGAATTTATTGAGCGATTTGTCGTAAGCTGTTGGTATGATGGTAGTAGCCTACAGGAATCTGAGCCGACATGACGTGATTATGTTGACGTCGTTATCAATTGACAGTGAGATAAAAGGACGGTATATAACGGTTCCTACGTAATAAATATATGGTATTTGTTAGAATTAAAAGCTTATTTAAACCGCGAGAAAATACGTAGTAGATGATAGCAAGCACACAATAAGCAATCACAAACAATAAAGACACGATTTTTACGTGAAAAACTCTCTATGAAACGAGGGAGAAAAATCACAAGACACAGAGTCCAAAATTTTCACTAGTAGTAGTTGATCGGTTATACAAATCCCAAATCACAAGAATCAATATCAACTAGTTTTACACATCCCGTACAAGAAATATAAAGTGCAAGAGTAGAGCTAAAACCCGGTAGATATTCTTCTCAGCAGTAAGAACCCCGTACGTGTGATTACCGAAGACTAGAACTTGATTGTAAATCCAAACCAAGGCTCAAATCTTCATCTTCTTCTTTCTCTTTTCTCTCTTTTTTCTTCTCTGAAACGACGCTCAAACTGATTGGAATAACCTAAAAACACAAAGTGCACGTTTTATATAATCGACGCGCGCTCAAGCGCCTATTGAGTGCATAGTGGGCGCCTATCGTGGGCACAGCGAGCGGGGGTTTACTGGAATTTGCCGCTTGAGCGCCATTCGGGCGCACAGCGAGTGGAGGCACACTGGAAAGTGCAGCTCGAGCGCCCAACAGGAGCAACTCGATTCTTCTTCATGCGGTGAGGATATTTACTTCCATCCGCCACATCAAGTGGGTATGGGTGTTGGGGTCACTCCCGAGTGTCACTTATGTCCACAGACTCAATTGGAGCAAATGGACGAGGACATTGATGATTGGTCTGAGAAGTCTGCCATTGGAAGAGGGCTCTTTGAGGCATCATGTCCGAGCGGTTGCTGAAGACATGGACGAGGACCCTGAGAGCATAGGCATTGACTCTATCTTCCTAGGCCTGCTGCAGTCACTTTCTGCAGGTGGGTTGGTCACCTACTCTGATTGAAAGTTGTGGTGGCTACAACTTTCCAGGTGTCAGACCTGCCATTCTGGCCAGGCGTGCGCCTGCCATGGCAGGCCTAGGCGGCGTGGTCCTGCCACCCTAGCGCCAGTAGGGTGGCTGACTGTCCACCCGGCCCATGTGTATATATATACGGCTTGGGCCCTTGCTTTCTTTAGTATGAGATACATGCGTGTGCTGCCAAAGAGATTTGGAGAGCTTGTGCTGTGCCCTTGGAGTGAGCCTTGAGAGAGCTGTGGGCAAGCTTTGTTGTAATGATAGAGTGATAAACACTTTTAAAGAGAGATTGTACACTTGAGATTGTTTTCTTTTCGTTTGAACTTATGTAGCTAACACTTGTAAATAATCCTTTTATAGTGTATTCTTTCGTGGTTTTTCCCTTGTTTGAAGAAAGATTTTTTACGTTAAAATCTGTGTGTTCTCTCTCACTTTCTATCGTTACTTTTCTTGTCCGTCCGAGAGCTCTACTCTGTGTAGCTGTCCGAGACCTTTTGTCCACTCGGTCACCGTGCCTTCCGCGAGTTTTGCGCCAATAATGGGCCCACATGGGAGTGACCCATAACCCAACAAGTGATATTTGAAAGAAAAAAAAATGCCAATATATGGTGAATTATTAATGGTGTACGATATCCCATTTTGGGCAAGGGATATCCATGTTTCTTATTCAAATGTGATCATCCCAGCTCACGTCCGACTGGCACTGAAATCTTTTTATGTAGCATTAACATCCCAAGTTGAATCTGGCACCAGGCAATTGGCTGCCTGCACTTGGGCCACCAATCTAGTGTCAACGCGGCGTGGGAGGAGCGGAGGGAGAGGAAAGATTAGTCAACGCAAACCTCATGAAATTAAGATGAATAATAGGGTGTTCCATCATACAGGGCTTTCCACTTGGTAGAGGGGAATTCGACGGCATCATCATATCCTTTTGATACTTCAAAGCACAGGCTTTCGAATCGTAATAAATAATGAATGATGAGGTGGGAAAACAGATGGGGGAAATTCAGAAAAGATGCATGAATTCAACCATTACCAATATTCGTTTCATCTAAACTCATTTCTTAGTGTAATTTCTCCGTGCATGCCTTCCTCTATGGGATCATCTTCCTTGCCCGTCTCCACCACCATAATTCTCTTTGCTCTACTATGCGGGTTTTCTTGCTCCGAGTACATATACCCGGACTTCACTGCTTCAAACATCCAGTTCGTTGACAAATCTGGCGCCTTTTTGTTTTCAAAGAATGGAACTTTCAAGGCAGCCATATACAATCCGGGCAATCGGAAAAACTACTACTTATGCGTCATACATGCTGCATCCAACGCCATAATTTGGTCTGCTAACCGTGATACTCCCGTGTCGAATTATGGTAAAATGGTACTAACTCTGAGTGGGATTACAATTTCTGATGAATATGGAAATCTACAATGGTCGACCCCGCCATTAAACTCATCCGTCTCTGTGTTATTTCTGACGGAGATGGGTAATCTTGTATTACTTGGTCAAAATAACATCTCTCTTTGGGACAGCTTCCATTATCCTACTGATACGATTGTGATCGGCCAGAAGTTACCCGTTGGGACTCTGCTGGTTAGCTCTGTATCTGATTATGATTTGTCCACCGCTAACTATAGCCTTTTGGTCACAACATCTGATGCCGTACTGCGATGGGATGGATCGACGTATTGGAAGTTGTCAACGGATCTAAATGCTTTCAGGAACTCGAACTACGCGGTGGAGTATTTGGCAGTGAACAGAACGGGGCTATTTCTCTTTGCTCGTAATGGATCTGTCGTCGTAATCCAAGTGAAACTGTCAGAGTCTGATTTCCAGACTGCCAAGTTGGATGTTTCTGGCCGGTTTATGGTAAGGAGCTATTCTGGAATGGGCTCGAAGCGAGAATTTTCAGGCCCCGATGATAAGTGCGGGATTCCATTCATCTGTGGCAGAGTTGGATTATGTACCGACAGCGATGCTGCATCGACAAGTGGCCCCATATGTTCATGTCCCGCAGCCTTCCACGCCGATCCACAGAACACAAACAGTTGCATTCCGAGTGACGCCTCTCTTTCTTTTCCGGTTGCTTGTAGCTCCACCGTCGTAATTAATGGCAGCTCAGTGAACACTCAAAACGAGACCTATTTGGGGCTTCCTCCTGGCAGCGACTACTTCACAAACGTATTTATGGATCCTGTGAGATATGGTATAAACTTATCATACTGCAAAGATCTCTGCTCACAAAACTGTTCTTGCCAGGGAATCTTCTATGAGAACTCGTCGGGTTCCTGTTTCATGCTTTGGAACCCATTGGGATCCATTATGTCAAGCGGTGGATACGATCGGTTGGGATACATTAAAACAGTCGTTAGATCCTACCCCACAAGAACAAGCACCGGTGGTGAAAGTAGTTCTAGTCGCAAGATGCGGTTGTCTCGTATAGTTGCCTTGTTGGTCGTTCCTTTTGCTGTTCTTCTCGTGTTAGCAGCACTAGGAGTCCTGTGGTGGAAAAGATGGAAAGATTCCAGAGTTGGACTGGAAAAATCATGGTCTCAAAGTTCACCTTCTTCAGGAGAAATAGAAGCCTTTTCGATCCCGGGATTACCTGTGAGATTTCATTACGAGGAGCTCAAGGCAGCGACTGATAACTTCGAGACCCAGATTGGATCGGGGGGATTTGGCATTGTCTACAGAGGAACGCTGTCGGATGGAAGTATAGTTGCTGTCAAAAAGATAACCAATCTGAGTGTGCACGGGAAGAGGGAGTTCTATACTGAGATTGCAGTCATTGGAAACATCCACCATGTCAATCTCGTAAGGCTGAAAGGGTTCTGTGCTCACGGGAGTGAGCGGCTCTTGGTCTTCGAGTACATGAATCGTGGCTCCTTGGATCGCACCCTCTTTGGTAGTGGTCCAGTCCTCGAATGGCAAGAAAGGTTCGATATTGCTCTTGGCACAGCACGTGGCCTTTCTTACTTGCATAGCGGGTGTGAACTCAAGATCATTCATTGTGACGTTAAACCCGAAAATATTCTTCTGCAGGATCATTTCCAACCGAAGATCTCTGATTTTGGGCTGTCGAAGCTCTTAAGCCCCGAGCAATCAAGCCATTTCACAACGATGAGGGGCACCCGCGGCTATCTTGCACCCGAGTGGCTTACTAGCTCTGCAATTTCAGAGAAGACAGATGTGTACAGTTTTGGGATGGTGCTACTTGAGATTGTGAGTGGAAGGAAAAACTGTTCGTTCCAAACTCGAAGCCGTAGCCATGATGATGAGAATAGTGATGCTAACAACGCGTCGTCGTTTTCATCGGGGCCAGAACGTAATTATTTCCCCATGTTTGCACTGGAGATGCATGAACGAGGGAGGCACTTGGAACTGGCGGATGCGAGGCTGGAAGGGCGGGTGACTGCTGAAGAAGTGGAGAAGTTAGTTCGTATCGCGCTCTGTTGTGTTCATGAGGAGCCATTACTGAGGCCAGGTATGATGACGGTGGTAGGGATGTTGGAAGGACGGATCCCTTTGGGCCAGCCGAGATCGGAATCGTTGAATTTCTTGCGCTTTTATGGTCGTCGTTTCACTGAAGCATCCACCATTGAAGAGGGCAACGCCCGAATTGACTTGCTTTTGTATGGACAGGCCAATGCCATGCATACGAGCACCACGTGTGACTCACGTAATTCCATCTCTCATTTTTCATCCCAGCAAATTTCAGGCCCAAGATAAAAGAGTTCAAACAGCTCAAGTGAAGCGATCATCTCTGCGAAATATCCTAACTGAAAAAACCGAGACAAATGCCATCATCTCTACTGTTGAGATCGCATCGTTCTTTGGTCTATGAAGTTGAGTGGAAGTGCAATTCTTGAGTTGAAATCGGCATCGGACATCCAGCCATCCTCTCTGTTTTTTACCTTGTGATACTCTGTGCTCATGCCTCTTCCATGAAAGAAAATATAGTGTGTTAATTTGGATTATATTTTTAAAAGTTCAATTAGAATACTTAAATTAAACTGTAACTATATCATAAAATTATTATTATTATATATTAATATTTTTTAAAATAAATAATTACCAAGCTATCTTTTATTTATAATCGGTAGAACTTTTATTTTCAATAATATGCCCTATAAACTACATAACATTAGTACAAAAGTTATTGTGGCGACCCAAGCCTAAATACTCAAACACATGGCTCAAACCGCACATGCGAACTAAAATTTTAAACAAAATATAACAATTCTATATTTCAGATCATTTCATTATGTTATTTTAACTACATCATAATAATTCATCCATCATACATAAAGACATACTAAAGAAAAAATAAACTCAACAAAAGAAAATATATAAATCTCCATGCCAACTTAAACTCCACAACTGGCTATTAGAACCTTCTTCTCTATTGAAACTTCTTCCTGCAACACAGATGTGTCTCCTCCAAGTTAGACGATGTTTACTCAATCTGGAGCCAAAAAAACATAAGGATGAGTCAAAGCCCAGCAAGTGATCATAATAAAAGACGCTAATAACAATAGCGATCTCGGATATCACACTATAAAGGTCTCAACATACTCTAACAACCTACTATATCCGAGATAGATTACAACACATCGTAAATACGACTCTAGACAAGATATATCCCACTTGGCCAATACATCAAAAAATAATAAAGAGTGCCAATAATAAATGGTAATCCCCTGGAATCCGACATCAACGATGATTGAAAATTTTTCTGGTCCATATGTCAGCGAGAATGTCAAGCAAATCCTAATAACAATCAATATGGATTTCACAGAATCTGAATGTCTCAGAATTCACACAAGGATACTACCAACACAATAAATGAGGTACTCACAATCATAAAAATCATAAGAAATCTCCCGGATCTTATTTCGTCATTGTGAACCGAAGGCTGCGTATATCCCCTGACGGCTGGGTACTTGCACGGGCTACCCGATGCTCGCAAGTTTAACCTCCGACAAAATTCCATGGCCCACATAAAACTCTGCCCCACAAAGTACAGACGTCTCCTGAGCATGCTCATCATGCTCATCTTTCGACTCTACCAGGTACAGAAGATACCTCACACGTAAAACCCAGCATTTCCCGCTATGATATCCTCGATATCATGATCTACGATGTTCACATGGCCATAAACATCCTGCCAAACTAGGTAACGTACCTCAACCCACTAGGACACAGAAATCAGTATCGGATAAGCGTAGACCACATTTAAGTACCATAGCCTCCCATTCGATCAGATACTTTAATATTTTCATACACTCTCATCAACCTTGATCGTAGGAAGCCAACGAATTTAAATACTCACACACCAAGTATAACGCAAAGAAAGCTTTGTAACATCAACAATAGAACATCGTTCTATGCTGACTAGGGACCGTACTCACGTTATCAAATCTAACACAAATGAATTCTCACAGCACGAAGAACAGATAAACTCAAACCGAAACATGCAACCATTAAACTATTTCTCCATTCTATTGCGATATAATGTTTACAACTAAGGTCAACAATGTCTATTTTTATTAGATTCCCTTCCAAATAATTTTTCAAGATTTCTATCACAATATTCAGCAGCATTAATTTTGTTTTTTAATCATCCTTTGAATTTGAAATATACAGATATACCCACTTACACATATAGAACATACATTTCTAATACAAGTGATACACATCATAAATGCCATCCATGAGTGCTTACATCCATAATTTGAAGCATACATATATGTCCATACACATGAATGCCT
>JAOVVI020015016.1:374-11323 GCA_028571085.2 Nepenthes alata | reverse complement strand
GGATTCCCTTTAACGGTTGATTAGTTAAGATGACGATTTTATAAACCTAAAAATATGGTCGAAACTTTTTAGAAGAGTGAACCAGTGTTAGAGCGATCTTTTCAGCATGTGGGTAATGAGTCTCGGTATCTATTAAAATTTTAATACCATAATAGATCGATCGTTATAGCTCGAACTGTTGTTCGACCAGGACTAAGCTTATTGCTGTATCAGATTTAGCTAGATAAAGGTATAATTTCGCAACTTCTTTCGAAGAGCCCATGAGTGGAGGGTTGGCAAAGTACTCCTTTAGCTTTGGAAAGGCTGACTGACAATTCTCCGTCAATTGGAAACTGTTTGCCTTAATCTCTCTTAGTTCCTTAAAGAATGGGAGGTATTTCTCCGCAGAGTTTGCCAAGAATCGAGAGAGTACCGCGACTCTCCCAATTAACCTCTGGCTTTCTTTTAAAGTTTGAGATAGATTTATATCCATGATTACTTTTATTTTCTCAGGGTTCACCCCAGTGAAACACTATGAACCCTAGGAACTTTTCAAAAGTTACTCTGAACACGTACTTTGTTGGATTTAACTTCATTTGGTGTGCTTGGAATACCTTGAAAGCTTCTCCTAGGTCGTGAATATGGAGATTGGCTAATTCGCTTTTGACGATTATGTCATCCACGTATACCTCTGTATCACTCTCACATTCTTTAGAACGAAAGGTATGACATTGTAGTTGTATGTTCCCTAATCGATCATCAGAGAAGTGAACTACTCATCCTCCGGGCACACTTGGATTTGATTGTACCATAGGCATCTATGAAGTTTGGTTGTTCATGCCAAGACATTGAATCTACTAGTAGATTTGGAATGGCCTAATTGACTTGGGCTAAGTAGCATGTTTGACTAGTGACTTGGTTGCCTATGAACTATTTGACTCCATATGATGTTATGAATTTCATCTTTAGATGAGGGATCGATATCACTACTCTAAATATAACCAAGTAGGATCGCCTTAATATTGCATTGTAGATCAAAGGCAAGTCCACTACTAGGAGTGTGATCTCTAACTAAATGGTTCCTTGGACAAGCATAGTTTATTATCTGACCTGTATAAGAGTCCCTCAACCAGTCTTATTTGGTCCTTTTTCAATCTGAATTTAAAATAGGTATCATGATATAGTAAATTTCTAAAATATTTATTATCAACGAATATTCGTTGCAATTGGCAATTGAGGATATTGTCTGAAACGAGTGTTGATACAACAAGTGGGTCAGAACAGTGAATTACTATATGAATCATATTATCATCACAAAGACTAGTGACATCATTCCTTATTTCTAACCTCTATTTCTTACTGCTGAAAGTTTTCTATGGGTGGTCCAGAGGTTTACTTTTGTGTGGCCTTATTGGTATCATATTTATTACTCTGACCACTACCTAATTGCGTGATTGTTTTTGCTGTCTTATCTCATCATTATTGATACTCCTGGGGGCCTGCTCCATGTCTCTTAAGAACTTATTGAGATACCATTTCTAAACGAGGGTCCCAATCTCCTTCTACAGAATCTGGCAGTTATTGGTTCTGTGGCCAAATATCGATGATAGAAATAGTATTATGATTGGTCTCCTCTTTTCGGATCCTTAACCGGCTTGGGCCAGCTCAGAAATTTCTTGTTTCAAGTCTGCATCAACATATTCGTCCAAGTGTCATTCAAATGAGTTAATTTGAAAGACCTGTACTCCTTTTTGATACTCGATCCTGTCCTCAATTGCTTTTTGGGATCTCGGGCGGTGGAATTGTTTTTGTTCCTCTTCTTTACGCCAGTTGATCCTAGATGTAGATTTGTGTGCTCTGGCTTCTTTACTTCATCGGCCTCTTTGACAGTGATGTATGCTCTAGTGATGGTTTCCGTCTCAAGAAAGGTCTTGAGCTCTTACTAAACCAATTATTTAAAGAATTCACACAACTGTACAGTCATTGTGAAGGAATTGAACGTCACATTATCGGTCAATTTTGATATTCCTAGAGCCTCCGCATTGAACCAAGCTAAGAAACGCTTTAGAATTTCATTTGGCCCTTATCGGATATAGACAAGGTGCCATAGTTACTTGTCTGTCCTACAGCTGGAGGCAAACCGTGACAGAAAGTTATCAACAAACTCTTGAAATATTCGGATTGAATTTACTGTAAGCCAATAAAATCAAATTTGGGCATCCCGTTTGAGGGTTAGTGGGAAGTAGAGGTATAATGCTGGATCATCTAGGCCTTGGAATCTAGTAATGTATGAAAATGATCCAAATAGTCTATGGGATTAAGATTTTTGTCATAAGATTCTAGGGTTGGAATTTTGAACTTAAGTGAGAGTCAATACATTCTGATTTCCCTTGTAAATGGTGACTACCTAGGTCAGCTGAATGTTTGTTCATACTCCCTTGGAATAGTTGGTGTTTGATCTTTCTAATTCTCTCCTCTACTTGGGGTGCAGACGCAACCCTCTTTACATTCAGGAATGCCCATAACTCCGAATGGTTCAATGAGACATGTGAGGCCTATCGACTATGGACTTTTCTCAAAAGAGTGTTGTATGAAGCTTTGTCACGAGCCAAAGGATTTCCAGCATCTTAGTATTGCATGGGGTTTGGGCATTCATCTCGTGCTTTAAAATTCAATCGGCCATCCATCTGATTCTAGACCCTTTCACTCGAGGCTTCTCGGGGTTTTAGGTCATCAGGTCATGGAATCATCTCCTTGGATGGCTAGTTTTTCTTCCAATCCCTCCTTTTGGATGTAGAAATTTGAGAGTTAGAGAATGGAGTCCCCAATGAGTGTCCCTTTAATATGTTCCAAAGGGTCTTAAGAACTTTGGACATTAAGTCGACTTAGGCCGTCAGCATTTCCATGTTTACATTCATGGTTGGATGAGCATTTCTATGACTGCTCTCTATCGGGTGGACGCAATGAGAAATGATGTCCTTGGGTGCCACACTTGACTGGCCCCTGGTATTGACCATCTTCTTTTTTTTGAATGGGTGGCTTTACAGATAATGCCAATGATGCGTCACGAAAACATGGGTTGATGTACGAATTAAGAAGTTTACCTTATCTCATCTAAATGTTCGAACAATAATGGGTTTGGCTTTTGTAACTTTGAATTTGGATCTCGCACCACAATAAAACAAATTGAAGGTAAGAGCTATATAAGGCTCACTCTCCGATATATCTTTCGATATTTAAATCAGTAATCTTTCTATTCGAATGTAAAAGATATAAGAAAATGGAAACAAGAATTTAGAAAGGATAGGGATGAGTGTATGTATGGGAGTAATACTTCTTTTTGTACACTCGTTTAGTTGAGTGGCTTTTACTTTTGTATACTCATCTGGTTGTGTATTTTTGTTTTCTTTATCTTTTTACTGTTTTTTTGGGGAGGCTTCATTTATAACAAGTGGCACCGTTTGGCTGGTTGACGCCTAAAATCGATACGTGTACATGATATCGTTTCGGATTATGGGTGAGGCATATTACTTACATGTATAACGGTCGTCTCAATTAAATGACAAGAACACCTAGTTACCTGCTATTGGATCAATTTAGTTGCCCTTTATATCTTGCCATTATGTAACTATTATAATCATTTAATGTCTAACTGTTTAGATTGTACCCATTAATTTATGCATTTGCGCATTATTGCCTGATAAGTTTTATGGTATTTTTTATTAGGCCATCAATATTTTAGACTTCTCACCCACTTGAGTATTGGGCCGACTCGTTCTTGGTCATACCCATCATATTTAAACTAAAAACTTTTATATGGTTAAGAAGTTTTTATATTTGCAATTGGGATTTTGACTTTAATATGAGGCTACTATATATACCATAAAAGCTAGGTTGCATTTTCTCTCCTTACAACTTTTGAAAACACCTTTTTTCTCAAGATGAAAATAAGTTGAAAACTTGTCCAATTGAAAGCCGATCTAAGAAAAGAGTAAGAAAGAAAAATTTAGTCCTAACAATTATTCGTGTTGAAAAAGATTCTAGAACCTGCTCAATATATCTTATATGCACAGTACGCAAACTCACTATTATTCTGATCATTCTAAATTTTAATTTTATAAATTTCTTTCATAATTAGCTTTAATTAGCCATATAAGCTTTCATCTTTTTTATACCCCACAAAATAGTACTAACAACACTGGTATTTAGTTTTTTGTACATAGATATTAAAAATATATTATTTATATTTTCATTGATGCGTCATGGATATAAATTTTGAACAAATTTGGGTCAAATCAGTTGTCTAGATCTGACTCTATCTACTGAGTTTAGATCCTGCACACCACAATTACAAACAAGAGGTCAAGTAATGGCAAAAAATTATCCCACTGTAAATACTCTGACGCTCAAATCAGTAAAGAGCCTTCGAATTAAGAAGGTGAATGTAAAGAATACGAGAAAATACAAAGAGTGTTTGAGATGTGTTAGTACTCTTATTGAAAGAGGCTTTGTTGGCTTGTGAGAAGCGTTGTTTCTAAGTACTGTATTCGTTGGGAACGTAGTGGTAAAGAGAAAGCGAGTGTGTTTATAGTTTGAAACGTGTGAGCTTTTCTGTAGAGAGTTTTAGTGACAAGTTTAAGCGTTTGAGCTTATTATAGGCGAATGAAGGCGTGCATTGGAGTGAAAACTCCATGGCCTTTTATAGGCGCTGTCTTGGGCTGCCTTCCTTATGCGGAAGGGTTTGATTCCTATGCTTTGTTGAAATTACTGTCTTTTCCGATGTGAACCTTTTATGGTAGTAACGGCCACTGGATTGATTGCCTTTTTTTATGTTCTTTAACCATTAGGGTTTTCAACAGATAGTGAAAGGATTCTGGCACAATCCTTTAGGGATGCATGTTGAATCTGCTGATAACTGTTACCGTTGAGGTTGCCTTCTATGACGGACGCTAAATCAGGGGAGAAGATCATTACTAGTCGAGGACGATTGCGTGGGCCATATTGGGCTTGGCTCACTCGAGGCCTAGTCTGCAGACGGCCAACTGGTCATACTTCCGGTCAATGGAAGCGTTGATCGTCTTGTATAATTCTGATCAACGAAAACGTTGACCGTTTGGGATTCAAATGGGCCGTCCTGTTCTTGGGCCTTTTATAGCTTATTGGCCTTTCGACTGGTCAACGATAAGCATTGACTGTCCCGTTACTAATAGGCCATTGTAAATTTGGACTATTTTTTCTTCTTGATCCAACCCACTGCTAGTGTATCCATCACTTATTTATATATCAACTTGTATTGACATAATGAAAAGTTAAGTTTTAACCACATTTTAATTTTTACTCTCTCTTCTTTCTCTGCATGCAAAAAGACAATTTTGATATAAATAGAACGTATAAATAGTATTGCTCTATACATGTATCTCACTAAAAATAACAAAGAACACTGTTGTCTCTTTATTATATGTGTGTGTTTGTAAAACTGTTCCTAAATTAAGAAGAAAAAATGAAGAATGAAATGTATAAAGTATTGATTGTCGCTGTTTCCTTAATTTAGAGATCGAGAAAGAGTAAGAAATGAAAACCTGGTTGACTGATCCAGCCATCATACATATTAGTCCTGAAACATCATGATGAGCATTCTCTCTTACCCAATACTGTTGACACTTGAGGGGGCTCCGACCCTAGCCGGAGCTCAAGGTCCAACGCCGGCGACTGACCATCCCTGCCAACGACATCACGAGCACTTTCCTCGCGGTCCTCCATGCAGTACGCTCCGCCGACGAATGACGGAAGCGGCCGTTGCAATAACAATTGGCCCATTTCATCTCGGCCTTGATATCCTTCAGAACCTTGATCACGATCAATCCATGGTCGTTTCAGCGTTCCACCTTCATCATCATCGTGGTCACTAGATTCTGACCTCGCCGGAGGGTTTTGATCAAAGTGTTCCTTTTCTGCGTCAACGGACTGTATCTTCTTGTCTTCACTAGACGATGACTGACGAAGCTTTGCGCGGACTCTTCGATGGATATTCATATGCCCCCCAAGAGCTTGAGCATTTGAAAATCCTTTCTTACAGAAGTTGCAGGTATATGAATATGGCGATCCGCTTGTAGTTTGGTCACGGTGATATGGTGAAGACTTCGACGACGAACTCACCCATATGCTTTCTTCGGTTTGGCCCAACTTTGCTGTGCTTTGGCCTTGTGGGTCTATCCCCATCTTTCAAAATAAGCTCAGAATTATTGGATCATGGAGGAGGAGGAAGAGGAGGAGGAGGATGGTGGTCAACGGCTTGGTGGGAGATAGAGAAACGCTAATCATTGATTAATTAAGATAAACTCTACTTAATCACCAGTAGTATTGAATTCCGAACATGAAAAAGATAGACTAGACTGGCTAAAATCAAAATTACATCTGTCAATACAAGATCCTACTAATGATAATTAGTTTATACAAAACATATTTATATTCCAACAAATATTCGAAATCAGGCCGGGTGATGTATGTAACGTCACTTGAATACAATTGGGGTACCTACTTATCTAAAAGAGTGATAAATCTAACATCTTTTAATAATAACTGTTTAAAAAATTATGTTATTTTTTTATAAAAAAAAATAATTAATTACGTTTTTTTTTAAAAAAAAGACATCAACTGTTTCATATCGATCGAATTGTTATAGTTGAGAAAGACTGAATTAACTCTTTTATTAGAGAAGTAGAGATCCTAAATTTCATTTTAATATTATGGGCAAGTATTAAAGAAAAAAAAAATTTCATGCTTCAAATAGTTTATTCAAAATATTCTAAAATAAATTTCGAATGTATTAAATAAAAAAACCTATAAAATATAAATGTTAGATGCAGATGTGATCTAAATAAATAAAATAAGAAAGTTAATTATAAAAAAATAAATATTATAAGAAACATTCAATAATTGGCTGTCAGTTTTCCGTAAGGAGATATGTTTGATGATTAGCATTTGATTGGCCACTATTGAGACAGTCTATGTTGACAAGTGTTCAATTTGTAAGTATATTCTTATGAGACACGTTAAAATATATAGATATTCAAATTTCCTTATCTAATTTTTGAATTTTAAATTTTAAATGTATGATCCAATATTTTTCTTAAATTTTGACATACCCATTTGTTGCTTAGCTATTCACTTCCACGATAATAAGTGGCAACCATTATATGATATTTTTCATGAAATTTTATCATAAACGAAGTATTTAGTTTTTGGATTCCTAAAATTAATACTCTTATATATATATTATTATTAAAGAGTACTAAGGACATAGAAAATTCAAATTAGCAGAAAATCGATAATAATTGTAGCAACCAGTATTAATGTTAATGACGGGTGATTAAAATGTAGGTCCTTAATTAATTTTAAAATTTAATTTATATGTAAGTATGTTTATATATAGTACATCGACTTTTTATCTAATATTTGGTTCCGAAAATCAATGAATATGATTGGAGTCATCGCTAGATGAGAGAATTGAGCCTAAGACCTATTGTATTATATTGTGCATTAATTTTATTTATTACATTTTAATGCCTATATATCATTAAATATCTAATGATTCATATAATATAAATTAATTAGCAATTAGATGAAACACTCATAATTATGAAACTTTATATATTATGATTACATATAATATAAAGATATTAATTATGATTAGTGATAGGCTCGAACCAGAGGTCAGATAAGAAAGTAAAGTGAGGGGAAGAAAAGAGGGCTGTTGAGAGCAGAGAAGGACCGAGAATAGAAGAGAGGAGAGTCTAGCAGAGGGAGGAATACAGTAATGAATGCTTGGCTTTCATTCCCCTTTTACCACTCATATACACGTGAATGTAATTGAAAGTAGTATAACAAATATGAAAAAGATATCCAACAACCTAATAGCATAATATGGAAAAATAATCTAATAGAACCAACAATAATATTTTCAGTATATCCTAGTGAATTAAATAAAATCCTGATATTTGAGAGGGATCCGGGTAGTGCGGGTACTCCTCCTGACAACCGGTTGGTTAGATGACGGCGTAGGCGTGGTTGTAGTTGCGAGACCTATAATATTGTCGTCCTCATAAAAAATAATATTGTCCTCAATGTTGAAATTCGAAAAATCCTTGTGTAAATCGATGAGTGTTTCCCACGTTGCCTCCTCTGGACTCTGTGATTGCCAGTGCACCAAGACTAGGGGAACAATCTGATCTTTATATAAGATTTTCCTGAAACCCAGTAGCTGCCTAGGTTGCGAAAAGGGCTGTGATCCCCATGCTTCAGCAGGTAGATCGACCCTCTGTTTAGTTGGATCACCACAGCAGCCTTTGAGGAAGGAAACATGAAAAACATTATGAAATTTAGAGTGAACCGGTTGCTCTAAACGATAAGCAACTGCTCCAATTCGCTCCAATACTCGGAATGGCCCGTAATAGCGCTTAGTGAGTTTGTTACTCTGCCGATGAGCAGCAGAAGTCTGGCGGTAAGGCTGGAGACAGACAAATACAAAGTCACCCACTTGAAATTCTCGGTCCGTTCGATGAGTGTCCTGCTGGGTTTTCATACGGAGCTGCGCTCTGCGGAGGTTCTCCTTCAGGGCTGTGATTGTGGTAGCATGGGCAGTTAACAAGTCATCAACAGCAGCGACAAAAGAAGAGCCGTGAACATAGTCCAATAATGAGGGTGGTGGCCGGCCATATACTACTTCGAAGGGCATCATCTGGATTGATGAGTGTCATGCCGTGTTATAACTCCACTCTGCCAATGCCAAGTATTTTACCCATGACGAAGGATGTTCAGTGGTAAAACAATGAAGATAATCCTGTAAACATCGGTTCACTACCTCTGTTTGGCCGTCGGTTTGGGGATGATAGGTGCTACTAGCTGTCAACCTTGTGCCTTGAGCCTTGAAGAGTCCTACCAGAACGTGCTCATAAAAATTGGGTCTCGATCGGTAACGATGTCGGTGGGAAACCCGTGCGATCTACATATGTTCGTAACGAACGTCTCCGCCAAATTCAGGGCAGTAAAATTAGTGCTCAGGGAAGAAAAGTGTGCATATTTGGTTAGTCGGTCAACCATGACCAAGATTACTATTTTGCCGTGTGAAGGGGGCAAGTGGGTGATAAAGTCGATGGAGAGAGATTCCCAAATTTTTCCTAGAATAGGCAAAGGTTGTAGGAGTCCTTGAGGCGCAGCGGTGAGAGCTTTAACTTGTTGGCAGACCAGACATTGAGCTACAAAGGCCTGGATGTCTTGGCGCATACGTGGCCAATAGAAGGTGGCGGCAATCCTGGCTATGGTGCGGCGAACTCCAGCATGTCCCCCGAGGGGAGAACTGTGATACTCTTGAAGAATTAGTTCCAGTAAGGCGGACTCTGCTGGTACCAAAATTCAATTTTTGTAAAGAAGCAGCCTGTCACACCATGAAAATTCAGGATATTCCTCCGACAGTTTCTCGATGGCTTGGATCAACTGTGTAGAGTCCGGATGCCGACTATAGAATTTGCATAATGCTTGTAATAAAGCCACCACTGGATGAGAGATGGCTTGCAGTGCTAGATAGGTGCCTTCTGCTACTCGAGATAAGGCGTCGATCGGACCATTTTCCTATCTCGGTCGATAAACAGTTTCAAAATCATATCCAAACAGTTTTCACAGCCAAAGTTGCTGGTCCGGGGTATGAATAGCCTGACTTAGTAAGGCCCATAGAGGTCGATGGTCAGTTTGAATGATGAATTTGGCTCCCAACATATACAGACGCGATTTTTTTACAACCTCAGTTATTTCATAGAACTCTTTGGTGCAGGTAGAGGATGATAGCAGCTTAGGACACAGCTGCTTACTAAAGAAGGAAATGGGGTGCACCTTCTAAAGCAAGACAACTCTAATTCCAGTTCCAGAAGTATCATTCTGAATGATAAATGGCCTGTAGAAGTTAGGGAGGCCCAGTATCGGTGTGGTGGTGAGAGCTGCCTTAAGGGCTGAGAAAGCCTGATCTGCTTTTTGGGTCCACAGGAAGGCATGTTTCCATAGTAATTGTGTGAGGGGAGCTGAAATATGAGCATACCATGCAAGAAAATGCTGATAATTACCCACAAGTCTAAGGAATCCCCGCAAGTGTCTCACAGTGGTCGGCGTTGGCCGGTTCTGGATAGCTTGAATCTTTGCCGAATCCACTGCCATGCCCTGCTGTGATATAATGTGACCCAGGTACGTCAATGATGACCGTCCAAACTCACATTTGGATTGATTAGTGCAGAAAGATTGTGCCCACAGAATTTGAAGGACCCGATTGAGGTGCTAGAAAGGCAGCTCCCAGGAAGTACTATAAACCAGAATGTCATTGAAAAATGCCAATATGAATCTTCTAAGTACAGGTCAAAAGATGGCATTCATTTCAACCTTGAAGGAAGAAGGGCCATTAGACAGCTCGAAGGGCATTACAAGAAACTCGTAGTGTCCCTCATGTGCCCGGAAAGTTATCTCATGTATGTCATTAGGGTGGACATGCATTTGATGGTAGCCAGCACGTAGGTCTAGTTTAGAGAAGACACAGGCACCATATAACTTGTCCAGCAGTTTGTCTACATTGGGAATGGGAAATCGGTCATTCACTGAGATGGCATTAAGTGCTCGATAATCCACACAGAACCTCCAACTCCCTTCTTTTTTTTACAAGCACGACGGGTGATGAAAATGCGCTTGTGCTGGTGCGTATAATCCCTTCTTCTTGCATGTCCTCGATCATTTTCTCCATTTCTATTTTCTGAAAATGTGGGTATCTATAGGGCTTAACATTTACTGGAGTTGAGTTAGGATGTAGGAAAATATGGTGGTCAATAGTACGGCTTGGTGGTAGTCCCCGGGTATGGGAAAAACATTTGCATAGCTAGAAAGGATGTGGCGAGAGTGGAGGGCGTGACATCATTTGGAAGATGGGGTGTAGAAGA
>JAOVVI020015015.1:0-11323 GCA_028571085.2 Nepenthes alata | reverse complement strand
TATTATTATTATATCATAAATATTATTACATGTATAGTTATTATTATATATATATTTATATATCTAATTAAAATATTTATTAATTAATTATCCTTATAATAACACTTAAAATTCTAATATTAATTTCTAATATTTTGACCCCTCTTAATTTCATAATTATATTTTAAATTAATAAATTCTAATATACTAGGATTTATATAATTTAAATATATGATGGTTCACTTGATTAATTAGACCTAAAATTAAGCTAACTCAATCAAGCATATTAATTACTCTAAACTAAATTCAATTGTCTAAATACCCAAGCTCAACTATAAGTTTAAATTAATAGCTCAAGTATCTAAACCCAATTCAATGATTCAAATACTCTAGGTTCATATTTAAACCCAATTACCAACTTCTAAATACAAAAGAATTACTAAAATAGTCCAATAATTATCAAAATTAATTAGACAATTTATTTTCATAAAATAACAAACTTAAAAATATTTGATATGTTACATACAGGCTCCTTATTTATTGAAACCGTAGTATTTTCATATAATTTCCTTAAGTATAGATATTAAGAACATATTCACGTATCCAAAGCTGATGCAAAGAAAGGTAACTAATGACCATTGACAATAGAATGGACTCTAAAATAACCATCTTAGGTCTTGCATCTAAGATATGGACCGGAACAACATTATAGTTCTCTGGTATTCGAAAGCTGGCTCGCATGCTTGGCTCACACCAACCGCTTCTTACTATCGAATTGCCTCCCAACCATGCAATACCTAATCCAAGACACTAAGACCTTTGAAACAAGCAAGGGGTTTTATCTACTGTCAATTAACTTGTAGTTTTCCTAAAACAGTCAAATCTGCATGAACTAGTCCAGCATTTGAATGCTACCTTTCATGACACTCAAAGTTAGCCCATAGCTCATGAAATAAACATCCAAATCCCACTGGATTGAACATATAAGGTTCCCAACCCTCCTAGAGTACATCTATCAAGATATAGTTTTAATATCACATGGCTAGGTTCATAGATCAACTGATCTATCTAGTATATCATACATCAAAACAGCCTTCTACCCTAAAGTCGGATGCAAAAAAAATTTACATCTACATTTTGAGGCATAAAAAAGTAGATTTACATCATAGAAACATGAAATACTCATAATTGGCCATACACACGCTGGCTTTTAAACTTCGTTCAAATGCTGGCTGAATAACAGTGTGGTGTCTGAATGATGGGTCACATTCTAATTAAACGCCGCATAAAAAGCGATAAAAATCGAACCATGCGGATATAAAATTAAGCATATATCTCCTATACTTTGTTACATTCTTTCATAGTTGGAACCAATAAAAGGCAATGAGAAATTCATAGATTCTGATTAATAAGCAAATATAAGCATATGATTGTACAATAATGGTAGAGATTTCACTTATCTTGAAATATGTAAAAACAGTGGATTAACAAATATGAACGACCACCACTGCTACTTTTCAAATAGTTTTTAGAATCACTTCCAAAAGATCAATCCAAGGCAAAAGAAGGCTAGATCAGTTTTTCTTCTTTTTTTCTCTCAAGCTCATAGTTTTCTCTTTTCTCTCTCTAGCGCTAGGAAGGGATGTGACAACAATACACAAGAGGGCCTCCCCTTATATAGAAAGAGAAGTGGATGACTTGGTGAAGTGGAAAATCATTAAAGTGGGGGTGTGGCTTGGAGGTTGAATCATGCAGTATACTTAATGTCTTGCTTAATTACTTTAATAATAATGAGATAAAATCACACTAGGTGCATGTAGTGGTGTAGCCAAACATTAAGAGGATAAGGGGTTACTAAATGGTGGTGTCAAAGTGATGAAGGTGGCAGCTAGGGGAATAGAACCATGAATCACAATTTTATTCTACTAGTGCTAAATTAATTCTAGATTAATGATGGACCAGTTTTAAGTGTACAAGGGGCTAACATAATAATATAGTGAAAAATGTTGGTGGCTGGAAGGGATCAAGAATTTAGACTCTTGAATTAATTTCATTACCTTAATAATTAGCACCCTAATTAATTAATTACTCATTTTGTAGTTGCACATAAAAACACATAACAAAATTACAATAACCCCAATTAATGTTCCAAAGTTATGATATATATACATATTGCCTACTCATGAGAAAATTTAAAAAATACTCTTTTGAAGATCATGCTATTCCAACTCATTCTGCCTTTTCACGGAATTAATCTAAATTCTTCTAGAATTAATTAGCTCATTACTTACCCTTCTTAATAATCCCTAGGTTAAAAGTCTAATAAATCCTAATTAAAACATTGGGGTATTACCATTATCTTCTTTTAAAGAATTTCATCAATGAAATTCATACTTTAAGCCTCAAACAAGTGTGAACACTTATCCTTAATGTCCTCTAATTCTCACATTGCTTCGTTCTTGTTGTGACATCTCTATAAGATCCTCATTATAGGAATAGTCTTGCTATGAAACGTCTTCTCCTTATGTTCTAATATCTACACTGACTATCCCTCGAAAGACAAGTGCTATTAAGTGTGATTAAAGCTTCCCTTTCACTTCAAAGGGTGTCTCACCCTTTCATGGTGAAATCTTCAAGAATATTGCATTACCAACCTCGAACTGTAGGTTTCTCACCTTTGATCTACGTAACTCTTATGCTTGCGTTAGGCCACCCATAGACAATCTCATATCAAGCAGATCATATCCATGGTCTCTTGTATGATATCGAATCCCATAATCCTCTAATCTTTAATGTCCTCTCAGCTAGTCAGTAGCTAGCACTGTCTCCCATACCACAACAACTTAAACCTAATCTCTTGATGCAACTCTAATAGAATCTCAACACTCCACTTGAATCCTTATCCAACGCATGACATTTTAGTCCGCAACTTCACATTCACTGTGATATAATATTTGCTCCAAGCTATTTGATGCCTATATGTTACTTATCACAAATGTTGATCCATAACTCAAACTACAATGTGGCGTTAAATGACTTCGAAAACCCGACTACAAATATCAACATCAATTAACCTCATTTCCACCTTAGTATTGGTCATGGATTGAACTTTCCTTCTAACTTTAGATATTCCATTTTTGCTAAGGATAGAATCACATAAATCTAAACCTATATTATGTGATTAATGAGATCCCTAAAATATTTTTCCTCTAGTCATAGTACATTCTCCCACCCTTGCCATATTGAGTGGTTAATGTGATAAACTTCTCTTCAAGATTTCTCTCCTAAAAGTTTCTTACATCAGTACCATGACAAATGGTTTCAGATCCTAGGCATGCCCTTGACTCTCCTATAGGAGTTTGCTCGAGATTAAATCTAGTCATCCTCTATCATCAAAAGCATTGGGTGCTCCTACTTGCTCTCCCTAATCCTTAACATAAATCTACGCATCGCTCACAATAAGGTGTAGTAATTTGCAATCTCTTAAGTATCGCTAAAATTTGTCAATATCCTATTTGATCTAATGATGTAGAATTCCAGCATCATTAATTCATTGATTAATCCTTACTCACTTACCACAACTCCCATATTACACATTGTAAACCTATCAGAATAACCCATAATAAGATACAATCTAAAGGTATCCTAGACTTAATATTAAACACCTTAATAGTCCTAATAACTCGCAAGCCATTTGGTATTATCTTTTCATGGCTCATGGTATCGGCTGCAACATTGGTCTGCTCAATTAATATCCTATTTGCAGCCCTAAGTCTTTCGCTATAGTCCATTAAATTTTTTAATGCAGTTTAGACCCATTCTATAATAAATCTTCAGAATATATTATCTTCCTTAATGTTAAAGTCAAAATTCTAGGGCAATCACAAACCTAGCAAATTCCATAACATGAGTTAGTTACTTAGTTTATTTGATCTTAACTGTCTGACTCATAAAATAGATTCCCAAAGTGATAACAGAAAACTACCTTACAATTCTTCATATAGAGTGTCACTAAACTCTTTAATCATTCGACAATAATCTACAAGATCTAAGAAGCTTCAAATCTTCACCTTCACTGTGGTCTATCCAAATCAATAACTTTTTAGATCCTAGATAAATTCATTGGTAGGGCTAATCCCAAAATAAAATGGCCTAGAAATGTCATCTCCACAAAACTTGGACCTAAAGCTATCAAATAAGTAGATGCTTCAAGGCTCAATGGATCAAAATTCAAATACTCCAACACTAAGGTATGCGCGGAGTAAGCCCAAATGTCATTGATAGTTATCACAACTCATTGATACAAATACAATCTGATTCCCAATCCAATGGCCCCAAGAATGTATTCTATGCATAGTGCTTGCATTTAGCTCTGAACTACTTCTCTAAAATTTTACTGTCCTAGGTCTATGACATATAATACTTGACCATACGTGAATCTTCAACATTTTTGTCCCCCTGTCATTTGTCTTCAAGTTCTCGTTAGTGGATGCTTGTTACCGGTTGTTGTCTTGTACAATTCTCATAACTTGGTGCACACTCATACAATATTGTCATTCAACTTCAAAAATACATTTGTTTATGGCAATTGCTCAGCTTGGATGAAGTCCCAACCCTATTACGCCTATAACTATTGCTTCAACTCTTTCAACTCTGTTGGTGCCATTCAATAAGGGTCTTGGGAATTGATGTAGTCCTCAGAGTCAACTCGATAGAGAAGTCAATCTCCCGCTTAGCTCTAGTCTTGGCAATTTGTCTAATGTGCATCAGAAACTTTGAAATTGATAAGGCCGTCCTTGATCATTGACTCATCGAGCTCTCCATAGTCTCAAAGGCTATGAATCTCCTTTACTCACTTTGTGATAGATGCTTGATGTGCAACGTTGATACCTATGAACATGTACCCTAAATTTATTCTCCTTCGAGATTAGAGAATAACAATTCCCATTGACCTTCAATAGTAGGAAGGGAAGTTAGTTTTTCTGGCTCAGAAATAATGAGAATTCCTCCAAGAATCTGTGACTACTACTGCTTGGATTAGGCTAATGTCTCTCTCTTTAGTGTATGACAATGCTTAGCTATATGCAATTACTCACTACAATTAAAACAATGTTGAGAGCTGATCTAGTCTACAGGATGTGCTGTTGCAGTATTTGTCGGCATGAGTACTTTGCAATCCTTGGCTTGATGACCGGTCTTCTCATAATTGAAGCAACGTCACCTATCGCGAGGCTTGTTGATCTTTTGTTGCTTGTTTGATGTGAACTAAGATGGTTAGATCCTAAAATCTGAAATAATCAGTCCCAATTGTCCTCTTCTCTTGGGCATCTAAACAATAGGGGCTAGTGCATTCACTACTTGAGAGTTGTGATATAGAGTGTTGATGATCCAGTCTATGAGCCGAACTGCCAATTGCAATGCTAGCAAAATATCGACCATCTCCACCTAGCTACTATCAAAAGTTTTGAAAGAATCTTCAGAGTTCACCTTTAGTTGCTCTGACATCCTCTAAAAGAAGGAGGCTTAGAAGTTTCCCTGTCTTGTTTTTCCTAACTTAGCTATCATCGACTTAGAATACCCACTATCATAAGTTTCCACAATATATCTTAAATTCCTCAACCAAGAATAACCAATCATATCCTAAGTCCTCAATCACTTAGTGAATCCTAATATTATCCTTGATTCTTAAGTCCTCAAGTGTTCTTTATAGAATTTTGTCATTCTGATACCATAATTGTGGTAATTTAGACCCAAATCACCCAACTCGGCTTGAACCAACCACATAGACAAAATCCAAATTGTAAATTCTCATCATAAATCTATTTTAAATAAAATATTTATCATAAAAGCAACTTTTCGAAATGAGAAATAATATAAATGTCCATAAAAATATTAAAGGGTATGTAGCCCTAACAAATATCTAACATCTAATAAAATAGAAAAGAACTCTCGCCATCTCTTAACGTAAAAGCTATTAGACTCTGAAATTGCCTCTATTTGAAGTTGAACGTTGGTTCAAGCCTGTTTACAGATTATAAATTCTCTAATTTATATCATACAAGCAGCATCATATATCAAAACAGTTTTCTTTCCTAAGGATGAATGTAAGCAGATCTTCATCATACATTCTAATGTATAAAGAAGTAGATTTACATCATAGAAATATAAAATACTTAATACCGACTATACACACTGGTGTTCAAACTTCATTCAAATGCTTGCCAAATAACAATGCTATATTTGAATGTTGTCTTGCACGCCAATCAAATGCCACACAAGAACAATGAAAACCAATCATATGAACATAAAATTAAGCATATATTTGCTATATTTTACTTGTATTTTTTTCATAACCAGAACTAATAAAAGACAAGAAGAAATTCATGATTTTCGATTAACAAGCAAATATAAAGATAAGATTATTCAATAGCAATAGAGATTTTATTTGCTATGATGCTCATGAAATTTGGGGATCAACGAATACGAACGAACACCGTTACTACTCTTCAAATAGATTTTGGAATCACTACCAAACGATCGGTTCAAGGCAAAAGAAGAAGGCTAGATCAATTACTCTTATTTTTCCCTCTCTAGCTCTGTTTCTCTTTTCTCTTTCTAGCACTAGCAAGGGGTGCAGTGACAATAAATAAAGAGGGCCTTCCCCTTATATTAGAAGGGGAAGAATTGGTGAAGTGTGAAGGCATTAAAGTGTGGGTGGCTAGGAGGAGGAATTATGCACTATACTTGATGTCCCACTTAATTACTTAAATAATAATGAGATAAAATCACACTAGGTGTATATAATGGCATAGCCAAACATAAATAGGGTAAGGGGCTACTAAATGGTGGTGTTAAAGTGATGAAGGTGGCAATTATGGGTATAGAACCATGAATCACAATTTAACTCTGCTAATGCCAAATTAATACTAGATTAGTGATGGACCAAGGTTAAATGTACATGGGGCTAGCATAATAATATAGTGAAAACATGGATGTTGATGGCTAGAAGGAGTTAAGAGCTTAGACTTTTAATTTAATTCCATTATCTTAATATTTACTACACTTTTGAAGATCCTATAGATATGACACATTCGTTCTCTTCACAAAATTAATCTAAGCTTGTCTGTAATTAATTAGCTCATTAATTACCCTCAATAATGACCCCATTGGATTAAAAATCTAATAAATCCTAATTGAAACATTGAAGAATTACAACTTGTTCTGAAGAAATAGAAAAAAATACTCAGCTTTAATTGCATAGATGATTAATTATCTAATACAACTCTTGTTTGAATAAGCAAATAGAGAACTTGAAAATTCCCATTTGATTAAGTTAGCACATATGGAGTAGGATTTATGCATATGAGTTCATGGATTTGTGAACTTTTGATGACGCAATGTATGGTAGTTGGATTCTTTTGTGTATCAGTTGGACAAAAGGTTCCAAACTCTCGATTGCTCTGAGTCTATTTAACATATACATTAGAAGAGGATTAAAAGTGCTCTGGTTGTATGAATTACATGTTCACATTCTTTCTGATGACATTCATATGAGGATTGCTGCATCCAAGCCATTCCAAAGTGTATAAATTATACTTAAATAAACCATGTTGACTACTTCTGTCCATTTTAATGAACCATTATTAATAGACGTTGCACATGACACGATCGATTTGACTTTGAGGTTCAGTTATGTATAAATAGGTTTTGTTTTGGTGTCACAGAAGCTTGTACAAAAGATGTTTCTCAAGGAGATGTTTTCAACAACTGTTATGCATAATTTCTTGAGCATCCTTTTAGAGAGAAAAGTTGATCAATTCCCCAGACCGAACTTCTTAAAGGAGGTTGTTCAGAGATGCTTGCTTTCATCATTTAGCCTTTTAAGTGCCCATCTGGCTTATCTTTTCAGACTGCTTCTCTACTGCATTGGCACACGCTTGGCCAAACTGGCATTTTTGAGAAAGTTCTCGACTTCTGAAGCTATATCCAAATTACTGTGTTTCCCAACATTAGTTTTGTGAGTGAGGAAGTTCTAGAAATTAGGACAAAAAATATAAAATAATTTAACCTGATTCTTTCTCTTTTTCCCGTCAAAAGAAAAGATGAAAGGAAGAAAAGAAAGAGGTGAATGGCAGGTGGCATCCTAATAAAAGCTGTTGGCAGTTTTTTAGTAAAGGGTGAAGCCAAGTTGTGAGTTTGCATTGAATTTACTAGTCAAAGGTGCATGATTCTGTTTCATGGTTCTAAGAGTGTCTTTTTGGTCAGGCCAATCCCTTGGGTTCCTGTCTTGCCCATATATAAAGGAAAAAATGAGTTCATATCTTTTCTTTCATTTCTGATCCCGTCTCCCTTCATGTGCAATGCTAATAACTTGTCTAGATCATGGTATGGATTGTAGGTATCAACAACTTGGAGATGAACTTCTGTTGGCTAATAAGCTGCCAGAAAAGTAATTGGCAGAAATTGCTGAATGCCCTGTCAGTTGAATAGAAAGATGAATGAAATTATGAACTCCAGTATTAGTAGTCATAGATGAAATATCAGTTGATATATATCTGTATAAGCCCCGCAATATAGACATTTCTCAATACCCCAGCAAAACCATAATATGTATATTGGTTAATTTTTTCCAGTCAACTTATATCAAATACTGATATATATTATTAATTGATGTTACTATCATAACTTAGCCCGGTTTATCAAAAATCACACTAAACCGCCCGGTTCATGATGCGGAAAACCATAAATGTCATATCTGAAAAACCTCATGGATATAACCATCCATCATTATTTCATTAATATAAAACCAAAGCGTTTACATCAATCGAACACTAACTAAAAACAAATTTGAAACAATTGATACAACATAACGTATGATCTTACAAAACAAAGAGGAGAGAGCGGATGCCCAATAAATTATATAAACAATAACATCGTAGCAATATCATGCTCAATCTAGCTTATCGGCTCGATATAAACAACTAAGATCATGAGTAAGAAGACTTAGGAATCCAACAATATATTTGAAGGACATACCAGCTAACAACCCATAGAAAAGAGACCCAAGAATCTCATATAAGATAAAAGGAGACTGGATCTACAAATTCTAATACAACTAAGGTCATAAAATATTATGAGAATTTCAATGAATTTTTATCGTTCTTTTTTACCATTGACTAAAGACTAACGTATTTACCCCCAGACTGGCTGGGTAAGTGACACAAGATTATGAACATCCAAGATTGTACATGCAACCATCTCAACTGAGTCCGCATAGCATAACCATGCCTTGATCCAACATCTCTTGCCGATATCCAACTAATATTACAATATGATTATCACAAGACTATAAGTATCTAGCCAAAAATGACGACCTCAACAACCACTAGGGTATGGAAATTTGTATTGGAAAACTATAGATTGCACCAAGGTGCCATATGTTAGTTGTATTTTGTATTGGCATATTCCGTGATCGTGTCGCGATTGGTTCTTGGTCTTTTGTCGGCTTGTTCGGTATCTGCGACACATATCAACCTAGAAGATTTTCATCAGTTTTATGCTCGAAGGTCGCCATTGTCAAATCTCAGTATTCACGCCTTCCTGTCGTTTGGTTTCACCGCATCCTGGGGAAGGCGCCCGCTAGGTGCCCGAGGCGCCACCTAGGCGAGCCCCACGCACCGAGCACCCGGAGGGCGCAATTTTGAGAACCGGGGGCTCGATGAACGCTTGAGCGCCCGGGCACATCTTCACTGAACCCTACGCAGTGCTTGCCGAGCGCTAGATGGGTGCTCGAGCGGCGCGGACCATTTACCCTGAACCCTAGCCAATGCCCGTCGAGCGCTCGAGTAGCGCGACCCTTTATGTGCCTAACAGCTCATTTTTGAAATGATTTTTGGCTCTCTCTCTATATATATATGTCTTATGTTTCTTTAAACCCTAACTCTTCTAGCAGAATTCTAAGGAGCTTTTCTTTCTTGCAAAGCCATCTTTCTTATGCTCCATTGTTGAGAAAACATGATACGAATACTCGTGCTCCATTGACAAAGTTTTTTCTTCTCATCGTGGTCTCCTATTTACACATCTTTTTGTTGTGTAACCTTCGTGACTACGTTGGTGGCGTGAACACGGGGTTCCAGTGGCATTTGGTCCTTCAAACGGTTCGTGAGAAAAGATCGACGTAAAGACCTGAAGGCGTCCGGTTCCGTTGCCTTGGGCAAATCCAAGGAGTTCCTTAGTAATGATCACAAGACGAGAGTAAGTCGGCTAGGTTAGTGTGTCTGTATCACCCAATCTATAAGTTGATTTTCATAGTGGATTTATTCTCTGGCCGTTGAAATCCAGAGGATTTTTCTCGATTACGGTGAGTATCGAGTTTTTCCTTCATCACCAAAAAATATCTTTTTACTATTACTTATTGTCATGTATGTTTTATGCATATTATTATTCTTGTATCTAGAGATAAATATTCTTTATGTGTATTGAGTATTTTTTTCTGTACTGCTTCTGCTAATCCTGCATAGGGTCGAAACATTGTTGTTTACATTGGGACAAAAAGTCTATTTTTTTTCAATTGGTATCAGAGACACATCCCGATCTGCGATCCTGATCTAGATGTATACTAGTCAATCGTTATCCGTTCCTTCCTACTTTGATGAGAGTAATTATGCCTATTGGAATGCTCGTATAAGAGTTTTTCTTAAATCGATGGATGAACGCGTGTGAGCTAGTACCCAAATTGGGTGGACTCCACCCAAGAGTACCACGGGTAACGAACCAAAAGTTCTGTCCTTGTGGTCCAAAGAAGAATTTGATGTATGCAATTGGAACAGTAAAGGTCTACATGCTATATTTATGGCTGTGTAACCTGAAAAATTTAAACGTATTTCTATGTGTGAGTCATTTAAAGAAGCGTGGGACATTCTTGAAATTACCTACGAAAGAACTAAATTGGTTAAAAATTTAAAATTACAAATGCTCACCACTAAGTGTGAAGAAATACGAATGAAAGATTATGGGACTTTTGATGAATTTTATGCCAAACTGAATGACATTGTGAACTCTACATTTAATTTAGGAGAATGTATTCCAGAGAATAGAATTGTCCGAAAAGTTCTACAATCTTTGCCTGAACGTTTTAGACCCAAAATTACGGCTATTGAATAGAGCAAAGATCTAGATAAATTGAAAATAGAACTTGTTGGGTCCCTACAAACTTATGAGCACACCCTTCCTCAATCTAAAAGAATTAAATCAATTACCTTGAAAACTGTAAAGGAAGAGAAAAATTGTCACTCGAACAATGAGTCATGTAGTGATGAGGATTTTGCACCGTTCATCAAAAACT
>JAOVVI020015014.1:0-11324 GCA_028571085.2 Nepenthes alata | reverse complement strand
TTAGTTAACATGCTCCAAACTATATTGGCTAATATCCTCAACCCCAATCTTAAAAGTCTACCATTCATGGTCACCTATACCCATGTAAATCTATTCCTTCACACATGTTGCAAACCCATGTACTGACACTTCCTGGTACCACAAACACATGACCATACACATACTGCACACACTTATGTATATACTCACACACCACAGCACACCCACACTAACACTCACATTGTCCACACAGAAGCAGCACACCTTTACGCTGCACAACCACATGCACGCACGCGCGCGCACACATCCATTGCTAACCTCTCTCTCACGTGCACACACACCTTCAACACCCTTGCTCTTCTCTCATAGACACCCAAACTCGCGGATACACATGCACGCACAGCAGCAGCATGGCTAGAAGTTCACACGCGTGCACATACACGCATACGCATACATATACATCCTACACCCTATCCACCATTTCGCACTATCGCCCAAACAGAATATTAAGCTATGTTTTTCCAATTTATTCCCTTCGTACCTGAAAATCAAAATAGGAGAGCAACCATACAAAATTTCTGTCTTTTAACATGTAAATAAGGTTTTATAGCATCAATATACTGATTAT
Organism: Nepenthes alata; assembly: GCA_028571085.2. Taxonomy (NCBI): domain Eukaryota; kingdom Viridiplantae; phylum Streptophyta; class Magnoliopsida; order Caryophyllales; family Nepenthaceae; genus Nepenthes; species Nepenthes alata. Next base: position 10,717 of record JAOVVI020015014.1, on the reverse strand, counting down.
TATGCATCAATATCATTGATTATTCATCACCCGAGCTGAAGGCTCTGTTTCTACCCAACCAATGGGCTCACGACAAAATGCGGTCGAATACCGCGAATCAATGCATCCAGCAAAGGATTACGATCAATAATAAGAGGAGAGGGATTTACTTGCGATAATTAAGAGATTAATTTCAAAAGAGTCTCAAATCAACTTGCCTCAATTTCATATTCTTCTTCCGGTAGCGACAGCAACGCCACAAATCGAGGATGATGACTTCGACTGCAAAGGCAGCGACTTTAGCCCAGATTCACAAAGGCAATTAGCAGCGGCAACGGTGAGAAACAGCAGTGATGGCATCAGCTGAACGGCTAGGGTTTCACAGCAGCGCACTTCTTTTGTTGCGTGCCCTCCCGTTCCCCTCTTCAATTCGTCCTCCCCTTTCTTAAATAGTGGGAGGTCGCCTTTTAGGGTTCAGTCGTCAGTGTCCTTCCTTCCTTCTTCCTTGCCGCAACCATTGCGTGTAATCTCCCCCTTTCTCTCATGTCCTTTCCTTCTTCTCCTTTTTCTTGGTTTGTGTCTCTCTCTCCTCCTATTTTCTAATTTATTATTATTATTATTATTATTATTATTATTTTATTTATATTTTATTTTAATATTATTTAATATTATTATTTATTACTAATTATTGTTAATATTTATTAATATTTATATTATTACTCCCATTTATTATTCTTATTATCATTTGTCATTTATTATTAATTAGTTAATACATATTATTTATAATATTTATTAATATCAATATATCATATTATTTATTACTATATTAAATTTATCACTATATAATTCGGGTTAAAATATCGGGGTGTTACATATACAATCTTAAATATTTATAAATTCAAAACAAAACCCTAACTATCAGTAAAAATACATACATGCACGAAAAGAAATAAATAAAGTAAAAATAGTAAGTATGAATATTAAACCTCTGAAACATGCACAAACTTTATCAAATATTAAAACAGACTGAAAATAGGATTTATAGATATTTATTTTAACCTCATACCAAGCAGATTTGACTAAATAATACTCCGATATACCTGATCTCCTTTTCCTCTCTCCTCATCCTTCTCTTTGCTCTCTCTCCCTCTTCTTATCCTTCTTCGGCGTGAATGCCCACACAACACTACCCCCTACTTTTATACTCAACACGACGCTCGAGTGCCAACTTAGGCGTGTCTTGAGCGCCACCTTTCAAAAATTAGTGCTCGAGCGCAACCTTGGGTGCGCCTTAGGTGCAAGCTCACGGCAATTCAAGTCTCAAGCGCCACTTGGCTGATCCAAATTCCTTTAAAATTTCATAATATCTAATTAATTTCAATGTCTCTAAAATACATAAAATAATAAATATTACCAAAATAAATCAAATGAGAATCCAGATATTATAATTCTTCCATCCTTTTAAAATTGTATCCTCAAAATTTATGCACCTTAATCCTCAAACAAATGAGGATATTCTCCCAAACTTCCTCCTTGCTCTCCCATGTTGCTTCTCGACTGAATGATTCTTCCACAATACCTTAGTTAACTGAACTGTCTTATTTTTTAACACTTGATCCTTTATATGCAAAATTTGTATCAAAATCTCAATATAAGATAAATTCTTGTCAACTTGCAATAGCTCAAACTCAATCACATGTGAAAGATCATAATTATATTTCCTTAATATATTTACATAGAACATATCTTTACCATCCACCAAACTCGAAAGTAAAGCCAACCTATAGGCCATCTCTCTGACTTACTGTAAAACCTTAAATGGCTCAATAAACCTCGGCTTTAATTTACCTTTTCACCCCATCCATGAAATTCCTTTCCTCTAAGTCACCTTCAGAAACACATAATCACTCACATCGAACCTCAAATTGGATCTTGTGACCTATCGGCCATAGGTCCACACACTTCCACTACGCCACTCTGATTTACCATTTGTCTGCAAATACCAGTCATATTAAATTTTAACTTAGTACCTAATTCCTTTTGCAAATGTTTTTAAATTTTTTGACACAAATCTCAAATCTCAAATCTCAAATCTCAATCAAAAATCTTCAAAGTCAGAATACCATATAGCCTCACAATTTCATTGATGTATAGACGGGCCTACTTATCCCTCGAATATGTCATCCGAACTTTTAAGAAATGGAATAACTTTGTCAACCAATCCACAATCACCCAAATAGCATACACATTCTTCACTATCCTAGGAAACCCTAAGACAAAATCCATTGCAATGTATTCCTATTTCCAACTGGGAATTGGTAGAGTGTTCAAGATCCTGGGGCTTCTTATAATGAGCTTTCACCTTTTAACATACAATACACCTTGTCATGTAAGTCAAAATCTCCCTTGTCATTCTCTGTCACCAGAAGGAATTCCGCATATCCTAACACATCTTATTCACTCTGGGATGAATTGTATATCTCGATCTATAAGCCTCATTCAAAATTTCTTCATTCAACTCCTCAATATCCATGACATAAATCCTTTACCAAAAACAAGTAATCCCATCCATCCCCACTCAATACCCAAATCTCTAGCAACCTCTATTAAATATGGGCCGCTCGCCAAATACAACTCATCACCCAAATCCATCTTCTCCAAAATCACAGGCTGCATCTAGAGAATCGACAATATCATCCTCGACCCTTTGAAGTGTAACCAACTAGTGTAACTTTTCATATCATCCAGCATCTCCTATTCCTTAGTCATCAAATATGCCATCAAACCCAAATACTTTCGATTCAAAGTATCAATAACTACATTCACCTTCCCCGTCTAATATTGATTCTTACAATCATAATCCTTTAATAAATCTATCCACCTATATCGCCGCATATTCACTCCTAAGAGAACAGATAATTTAAACTTTTATGATCGAGATACACCACAAACTTCTTTCTATATAATAATGCCTCCAAATTCTCAAAGCAAAAATTCATAGTCGTTAACTCTAAAGCATGGATGGGTTAATTTTGTTATAGACCTTCAACTACCTTAACCCATAGGTAACCACCCCACCACTTTGCATCAACACACATCCCAAACCTCTCTTAGAAGTATCACAGTATACTACAAATCCACATAATCTATCATGGATCAACAAAATTAGCGTCGATATCAATCTATCCTTCAACTCCGAAAAACTCTTCTCACAATCATTTTTCCAAACAAATACCACTTGCCTCTATACCAAGCATGTCAATGGCACCGCAATCTTTAAAATTTTTAACAAGTTGCATACAATATCAGGACAGACCCAAAAACTATGCACCTCCACTACATTTGTCAATCTCTCCTAATTAACTACCACTTTCACCTTCTTTAGATTCACAGATATGCCACCTTTAGAAATTATATGACCCAAAAATGATACTTCCTCTCGTCAAAATCCACACATCTTCAACTTGGCAAACAACTGTCTTTTTATTAAAATCTGCAACGCAGTCTTCAAATTGGACTTATGTTCCTCAAAATTTTCTGAATAAAATCAGAATATTATCGATAAAACCACCACAAACTAGTCCAGGTACGGTTACAAATTTAATTTATCAAATTCATAAAAGATGTCGACACATTTATCAACTCGAAAGGCATCATCAAAATTCAGAATGGTCGTACCATGCTCTAAAATATATCTAAAGCACGTTCTCCCACTTAATTCTCAATTGACAACACCCTAAATGTAGATCGATTTTGGAAAATACCAAGCCCTTGCAATTGATCTGACAAATCATCTATCCTCGGGAGGGGATGCCTATTATTGATCGCGATCTTATTTAATTCTCAATAATCTACACATAACCTTATTGATCCATCTTTCTTTACCAAAAAGCATAACAACACTCCACGATGATACACTAAATGAAACCTTTCTCCTATAAATTATGCAATTGCTACCTCCATTCCTTTAATTTAGACGAGGCCATCCTATCCAGAGTCCTCAAAATCAGTACCGATCCAAGCATAAGCCCAATAGCAACCTTAGCCTCCCAATTAGAAAGTAGCCAAGATAAATTCTCCAAAAACTATTCTCGAATTCATGTACAACTAAAATATTCTCAATGGCCACAGAATGACTCCCAAATGTGGTCATATATGCCAAATAAACTCGATACCTATCTTTCATCCAATGGCTTGCATGTAAACCGAGATCAATCCCGTCGTCTTCCTATCTACTCTTCCTTGAGATTCAAGAGATTCATAACCCCGGATACAAAATAGATCAATCTTACTGAAATAATCTACACTAGCATTAAAGCATGCTAACCAGTCTATCTCTAAAATAACAACAAAATCTAGCATATTATGTAAAATAAAATTTGCAAACAATTCGGATTCACTAACTTAAACCAGACATCAAGAGCACACAACATCAGCCTTTACCAAATCAACTTTTTTAAAAAAACTCTAGGACATACTCTGGAATCAGTCGAAGGGTGCTTTATCTATCGACCATTCTTCTTATAGCAATTAAATTCTCATCCTACCGCTGAGTCATTTTATCCATTATGTCACTCATGTGATCTATCATAACCAGATAATCGTTCTTTCAATTCAAACCTAAACCTCCACAACCTGAATTTTTATTATCCGCCATGGCAATACTTATATGCAATATATTCAATCAATTATTTATCCAAAATGATTCAAAACACCACTCCTTACAACTCTTCTATGATACCATTTCCATCACAAATTTTAAGTAAAGTGGGTCTAATCAATTAAAATTCACCAAAAGTAAAATTTTAAATAATAGGACAAATCCCAAATCCAAATATGACAAACAGATGAATCATAAAATTTTATTATACATAATAATCATAATAAAACAGAAAATCCATCACAGAAGCTAATCAAATAATCGTCTAGATAATATAATATATGACTTGTTCCATAATATCACAAATAAGATGACAAATCATAACAAATACGACGTATCCCAATAACTAAATAATCCCACTATGCTTATTACTAAAACGTGAGCCTACATTCAGCCAATTCTAATGTCTAAAATATATTTGATACTAATCCAGTTGAAAATCAAAATTAAAACTCACCAAAATAATTGAATGGTGATCAAATCTCGTCCAAACTCCTATAATATATCCAAACCAATTAATCTGATAGGAAAAAAAATAAAACATGAATTTAGAGCTCAACAAGTATTCTATCATATATAATAAACAAGGGTCCGAAATCACAAGAGTTGTCTATAAACACAATAAAAAATAGGTAAAAGATTCAAATCTAAAAGTTCATTAATGAAAGTCAAATCATAAATCCAAATCATAATTCGATATCGAAAGTCATGAGAATAGTCTCATACTCAAATTATAGCCAAATCAAAATGTAGTCTCATTGGAATGTACTCGTAACAAATTATGATCTGGAGTCAGATCACATAATTTGAATCATATCATATCCATACAAAAGGTATACTGAGTAAAATGAAGTCCGGATCCAAATCACATATGATTATACGAAAGCATGAACGAAATCATATAAATTAAAACATGTTTCAAAATAAATCACATATCTGATACACAAGACATATCAAATCCCATCCATGGATAAACTTGCGAATCTCAAATTGAATCCAAGTACAAATTCGTGTAGAAATATAAAATCATATATATACGTTGTCTCCCATAGACAAGAAACGTACTAATTATGATTTGCCACTAAAATTTTAGGTGTAATACTCAAGTTTAATACATATATTATGATAACATAATATATTATTTTTTATTCAATTCAGTTATAATAGTTATCATTAAAATATAGATAAAATGGGTCAACTACAAACAGAATCTTTTCCTACCAGTGGAAAATGGATTTACAAATTTTTTCATGAGAAACAGAGCTCTCCCCGTCGAGAGAGGAATAGAAAACAAATCAAATATCAAATAATAGAGTAGTGACCTCGATCCTCAGGTAATAATACATTAGTACTAATGTAAGGTCCATGTAGATTTTATACTCATTTTCATATAAATGTATGAATACATAAATAACGATCTCAAATATTTAAAAATTCTAAACAAAACCCCCAACGATTGGTAAAAATACATGCATGCACGAAAGAAAACAAATATGGTAAGTGAAAATAACATGCCTGAGCATTAAACCTCCAAATATATGCAAACTTCATCAGACATTAAAATAGACTAAAAATAGGACTTATAGATATTTATCTTAACCTCATACCAAGTCGATCTAATAAAATAATGTTCTGATCTACCTAATCTCATCTTCCTCTCTCCTCTTCCTTCTCTGCTCTCTCTCTCTTCTCTTCCTTCTCCCGTGCAAATGCCTTCACAGCGTTGTGGCCTACTTTTATACCCAATACAGTGCTCGAGTGCTGCCTCAAGCATGCCTCATGTGCCACCCCTCAAAAATCAGTGCCCGAGCGTAGCCCTCGAATGCGCCTTGGACGCAAGCCCATAGCAATCTGCACCTCAGGCACCACTTAGGTGCACTCTAGGCACCACTTGGCTAATCCGATTTTTTAAAAAAATTTACAATATCCAATTAATTCAAGGCCTCTAAAATATCCAAAATAATAAATATTACCAAAATAAATCAAATGAAAATATGGGTATTACAATTAGTCTGATCATCCCCTACGAAATAGGACAAACTCAACCTCCGTAACGACTCACCAGCTTATTTAGCAATCATCATTTCATAGGCTTCATCGATGGCCCAGTCAATGTTAGTTGAGGAAGAGAAGGAAGGAACTGCCCTGCCAGCCACCCTTTTAGGAGAATCCCAGATAAACAGATCTCCTAGTTTCTTTTTGGGCCGGTGAAATGGCATGGCAGTGATATCATTCCCATCAGTCCTGACCTCCCATTGAACACCGGTGAATGCCTTTTGGGTAAGCCAAGTATTCGTACGATGCAAGATGGTGGCATTCTTTTCAACAAGCTTTGTCAGCGACCAAACCATTTGATCCTCTCTCTCTGAACATCTTTGGCGTAGACACCATTGATTCTACCCCAATTATAAAAGAATCAGTCCTTCCAACCCTATATTGATTTTTGGGTTCCTCCTATGTATTTTATACTTCTTGCAAGGGGTGAAAGAAATCCAATCTGTATTCTAGTTGAACCAAAAGCATCTAGGAGAAACTTTTTATAATGGAAGAAAATGCATAAAGAAACCAAATATTGAAGAGTGTTGGGGTGGAAGCATGCCACTGGAATTTCAAGAGCCTTCAAAATCTTGTACAACTCTTTTGTAAAAGGAATACGAAGGCTACCTTTTAGATGGGCCTTGTAGATAGTAATGAACCTAAACCAAGGAGTGCAAGCCCTATCTTTATGCCTGAACATTATATATGGAATGGCATTGGGAATATTATACTTATCGTACAAAGCATCCACATCATTACAAGTGATGACGGATTGGATTGTAGTGACGCCCTAGGAAGATGTTCGAGAAGCCATAGAAGCGAGGAGTGAAAATTGCAAATTAGGGTAGAGCAATATGAAGAATGGAGAAGTGCAAAAATGACAGAGGGTTAAATTTTAAATAGCCAAAGCTTTGGCCCAGTAACAGTGTCGTTTGAAAAGTGCTGGAGAGGTACGTACCCATAATAGTTAAGACACATGCCCGCACCGGAGAGTACTTGTGGCACGTCAATTTTGTTGTATCAGTAATGATGACCTGATGCTACACCTCTCTGTGTAGCAGGCAGATAGCTGATGACTTTGATGCCTAGGTTATGATATCCTGGCACATCGTTTTTCAAGACAGCTTGCTGACGACACATGACCATGATGTACTCGAGACAACTTCGATTAATTTACGAATGTTCAACTAAACCTTTAGAATAAATTATTATAAGTCAGATAATCAGAAGACCAAATTGTCATTAGTCCAGTTTATCAGATTGTCAAAAGTTATACAATAAAAAGTAACATTCAAGCGTTTTAACTATTCAAAGTATAGAAAAATATTAGAGCCATACAATAAAGACAAATAATACTTGAAAAGTTCCATTCATTAATATTTTTCACAAAGTATAAGCTTACAACAATGAAAATACCGCTCAAAAGGAAATAAATAATACATAAAGTGAAAATCTGACTACAATAGTCTAACCGAACTTGGGATGAACAAAAATATAAGGAAAGTTCAAACCCTAAAAACAGTAGCGTTACTCACCAAATTGCCCATTTCAGAGGGGAAAGGATAGAATAGCACTCCCCAAAGAAACATTAACAAGCCCTTTCAAAACTGCACCATTTCCTCGATGGGGAGGCAAATAAAAAAAATCTCTCCCCAATCAAAGTCTGAGGCATATCCTCTTCAAAACTATATCAGAGAGGATTGCCTGACACAGACAGAGGAGGAAATTACCCTCCAAAACCTGGGACCTTACTATAATGATGAAGGCATGATTTTGGGATGGGTGTAAAAGAAAAAAATAAATATAGATTCCCACATAAAAGAAGGTAACCAAGACAAATTTTAAACTCATCCTCGGATCTCAACTTCGAATGATGGTGAAGAACTCCCTCCAATTTTGGCTTGCAGCAATGAAGGCTCCATGCTAACTCTGAATAGTCTCACTCCTTAGCAAGTAAGAGTTACTTCGTGATGTAAAATACAGAGTTTCCTTCCATTTATATCCGAAAGGAAAGATCAACCGGCAATTAATTTGAGAAGATTATGTATCTCAACATTGATGGTAGAGAATTGAATCAAATCATTCTAAACAGAGCACCAAATTTGCGAAATATCAAGAAAAATAGTATACATGGAAGGTCTATAGCTGGCGTCCCATCATGAACATGTTAGGAGTTAAAAATTTAAACCTCCAAAAATGGGGGGTTAGTGATGAGTATAACAGTAATCGAGTCGGCTCAGAACCCTGTATGCAAAAAGAAGAAAAACCCAAGTGACGACGGCCCTCAAAAACTCTTTTGAGCCTAAGAATTAAAAGGTGTGGCAGTTGACCCAAGTGGTATGACCCAAATTGTCCAATAATAAATGGGTATTAATGGATAATTAATGAATTATTACCGATAATTACTGTACCAACGGATGGAAACCGTACTAGCGCAATTGATAAATGTAGATGGTGGTTATACAATTAACGTATCTCATAACTGTAAAGGTAAAACTCTGAGGGGACTGCTAAATCGACACCCTACACTATAAATACCCCTTCTCCCCCATGGGAGAAAGGGGACCACAGATAAACATCCAGAGAAAGGAATATCCAGACAAACGAAGGTTCAAATAAGCAAAGCCACTATTACTCACGAGTGTAATACACCCAAGCCACTCTCCAACACAAGTGTATCATTTCAAAAGCTGCTAATTTCTTTTAGCGCACCCTACGGAACCCAATTCTCCATTAAATATTCTATCTTCATTCACTCGCATTCTTACATTTACTCCCTACAAAAAGATTATTGATTTGAGTATCGAAAAATATATCGAAAAGCGAGTTCTATATTTCTTTTACCTCTTATTTATTTGTTATGATGTACAAAATCTAAATTTAGAATAATGAAGACCAAACCCGTTTTCGATCGGATTATCGAATAAAGTGACTCTCTAATTCATTTAATAATTCGGATCTAAAAACATATCAATAATTGTATATGATAGTTTTGTGTGTGATTGGTTACATCTTATATTTTCTGATTTAAGTTACTAAGACTAGAAAAAATGTGGACTTTTTTCACACACAGTGTCATTGTGAAAACTTAAAAAATATATATATGGAATCCATATTTTTCAAAAAGAGTAATATAAATACAAATTTAGATGTGTTATTGTTAGTAAAATCATTTGATAATTTCCGTAACGATTTTAATCTCAAAAAAATGAAAAAAAAAACTGCCAACGTTTTAAAGGAGTTGATTATAATTTAACCCACATGATCTCAAAACGAAAAGCCAAAAAACCATCAAAAGAAATTAAAATACAAAAATTTTAAAGATGTCTCATAGATGTAATTGATGCGCTACCACATTAGAATTTTGGAATGAGAACTCATCGCATATAACAAATCCAATAGTCTCATCCTTATCAAAGTAAAGAGATGTACCAAAGATATAAATATTATAATCTTTTCAAATAAAGTAAGTCGTGACTATCTAGACTAGCCTGAAACGAATATTGGTGAGGGAACACGAGTTCTATTTGATAACTACTCATCTTATTGCTCTATTTTATTTGTCGTAAATCAAGGCTTCTAATATTTAACTGAATAGCTATCTAAATCTTCTTAAACACCTTATATTAGAAGAATAACAGTACGTTTGGTTATTGGGATGAAATAGGGTCGGAATAGAATAGTTATTCCATGAAATAGAGTATGATGAGAATAGAGTTAAAATTGTTATTCTCATATTTAGTTGTTGAAATAGAGTAATGTGAGAATTAGTATTCTATTATTTGGTTTGTTGAATAGTATGAGGAATAAGGTTGGAATAGTAATAATAATAATAATAATAATATGTAATAATAATAATAATAAACATAATAATAATAATAATAATAATAATAATTTGTAAAAATTGTTATTTCCACGTACGTGGGAATAATAATTTTTAAGAAATATTTATTTTTGTTTAAATTTGTAATCAAACGGAGAAATTTTTATTCTCAGAGAATAGAAATTCTATTCCTATTTTATTCCCTCCAACCAAACATG
>JAOVVI020015013.1:0-11324 GCA_028571085.2 Nepenthes alata | reverse complement strand
ACCATGAATATCAGTGTTTCTTTTAAACATGCACTTAAGAATGATAAATCATAAAAACAGAACAGACATCATACATATATAATTTCATAAGAATATCATATACTTACGTAGCAAACATGCATAAACATGAACTTTAAAAACATGGGTGAGTATCTTGTGTGTATTCATTTTTCTTTGCCTTGAACTATTCAATCTTTCTTTACTAGAAAATTCTACTGAGTGCATTTTTCTGGTGTTCTCTAATCCTTATTTATAGCCTGTGGGTCTGGTGGCCATCATTTATGGCTCTACATTCCTTAAAGGGTGTCATTTATGACTTTACATTTTTCAAAGAGTGTCATTGATGATTTTATATTTTTCAAAGAGTGTCATTTATATTTTTACATTTTCAAAAAGTTTCAGAATTAGCTCGATTATTTATGGCCATGTATTCCTTACTAATTTTCCTTGACCTGATTTAATTCTCTCACTTAAACACATTCCGATCAACTATCGGGCATTGACCGGATTTCTCTCCTCTTTCCCCTTCCTTCCTTCCATGCATGTTTTTCTCGGTCAATATTTTACGTTGACCGGATTATTCCTTTTTCACATTATCCGGTCAACATTTTGTGTTGACTGGATTATTCCTTCAATAACTTTATCAACTTCGGCTTTCTTCTTCTTCTTGAACCCACAATTTTACTCTGGCCTTACCAACACAAAGCCACTCAGGCCTTCAAGGCAACTTCGGCCTTACATGGCTAGACTTGATTCTTATTAAAGAAGTCCGGACTTCTTTTCCTCAAGGAATATTTCGGACTTCTTTTCATCAAGGAATATTCTGGACTACTTTTTATCAAGGAAATCCGGACTAGATTTTTATCAAGAGAATTCAGACTTCTTTTACATCAAGAAAATCTAGTCTTCTTTTTATCAAGAAAATCCGGACTTCTTTTCATCAATTAAGGGCGGAACTTGATTTCATCTTAAGACCGATTTACTTTTCTTATTATATTTTCTGGTCAACTGGAGTTTGACCGGATTATATGAAATCGATGTCTGAAATTTCCTATGTTCAAAAATCTGGGTCGTTACAATCTCCCCCACTTATAAAAATTTCATCCTCGAAATTTGACAGTCCTCAATAACCACATGTATTTATCCAAAAGTTGTTCCTTCAGACAAGGATTACTCTTGGAAACCTCAAGCATTTGAATCCTCTTAAATCATGATCACAAAATAAATCCTTAGCCGCTCAGAACGACTCAACCCAGACACTTATCTCAACCATTGATACAAGAAAAACCTTCTAACAATCCCCCAAATTTTAAGAGCGACTTATAGTAATGCTGACTATTTTTTCAATTTAATCTGATACTTTAAACGAATTCAATGAACTTTCATTTCAGTTCATTTTCAGAATTTGCTCATAGGGACCTTAACCTTACTTTTAAATCTTTGGGTTATGGGTTTACAACGCTTCCGTTGCGCTATTCTAATTTTAAACAGTTCTAGGATAGTCATTATGAAGGCAAATCCATAAATCCTCAGACTTCTGTCACATTTTGAGTTATAGTTATCACTCGAAGGGTCAACATAACTTTAAATTATTTTTTAGAATCTTAAGATCCCAATTCAAGAACATGGCATCCTATCATTCAATCATTTGGACTTACTCACGATTCATCTTTCTCATCTCCTATGAAACTTCAAAGACATACAAGTCCAATGACTCACAGCATCAATTGCCAACATTGATGCCTGTTTTCTCAAGGAAAACACCAGGGTTCACATGTAAACCTTTAAACACGTCTGTCTTCATGAGATATCATATAGTCATCCTTTTTAATGGTACAACAATTTGGCTTTTAAAACTTTAGATAATGACTATCTTCAAAACTATAAGTTTTCAAAGCAGAGATTTTAATTCCTACTTCTGACTTACATATGATTAACACTAATCATAAACTTCTCCCCTACTGTAACAATGTATGACCTTAACGTTCTCAACCGCATTACATTCCATGATAACCTACCCGACTAATCCGATTTTTAAAACTAATTACAAATCTCTCTAAGTCAAACATCTCACTTGAATTGTAGTCCTCCAAGAATACTTGTCAGATTATTTTATGACTTCGCTTATACCCAAGATGACCATAAGTTTTCAAAACTCTAATCGGTCTTTCCCATAGCCATCACTTAGCATTTTATAGATCCAAAAATCACACTATCAAGGAGTTATAAGCCTAACAGAGCATTTCCTCAATAAAACTCACATTCCTCATTTTTTGAAATTCATGAACAATCTTATCAGTCTCTCTTATCTTACTCGAATGTTCTGGGATATTTTCCAATGATACCAAAGCCTATACATCCATGGCTTTGCATAATATTCTTAACATTTTCCTTCGATTTTGACATAACCTCAAAAGATAAGTCAATATAATCATTTTCAAATAGTCACACGGCCGAAGCCTTTTAATGACCACAAAATAATTTTAAGATGATATACTAATTAGTCTTAACTCAGATTCTCATTGAATGTTCTATAGGAAGACGTCATCAATCTCTTGATACCTTGATCAATTTAATCTTATGCCTTAGATCCCACAACTCGATTGCCAGATTTTATCATTTACCAATTCAACAGTAATAGCACTGCATTTCACCGGCTGAAATACAATTATGATCAAATTAAGACTTAGTACCTTAGCTGGCTCAGAACACCATGTAGACATGGATTTAAAATCCCCAAAATGACACCAGGTTATAATATTAAGCCCATGGCCTTACCTCTTATTACGACAGGTGGCACTTAATACTTTAAACTAATACTTTAGAACCCTGATTTAACACTGAACTTCTTCGCCGCCCGTCCATGGATAAGGATATCCCTAAGTCTTGCAATCAAACCAACCATTAATGAAATATGCTCCCGAGAGTCTCATCAAAACAAAGCATCCATCCTTAAGGCTTCCATAAGCACATAGGACAATACCTCTTAATCCTCAAGACCCATGATTTTCTCCCATGTCAACTTCAAAGTTGAAAGGTTCCTCCTAATATCGTCTCTTAAACCTTGAAATAATCTCCTAGCCTTCCTCTCCTGGTCCTCCACCACATAAGGAGCATAACGAGATAGCTATGCAAACTTTGCATCTACTCATCCACAGAGTGAGTACCTTGCCTTAAGCGAAGGAATTCATCCTCCTTCTGCCCGCGAATGTTAGCATGAAAATATTTTTCCAAGAACGCTGTTTCAAATATTTCCCAAGTAATAACCCTGTCTGGCACATTAAAAACTCTCTTCTGCAATTCCTACCAGTGGTGGGCTTCACCCGCCAGCTTATGGGTAGCAAATAGAACCATATCTCTAGCAGGGCACCTAATCACTGCAAACACCTTCTTTAGTCACTGAATCCAGGTGTCTGCCTTCAATGGATCGGGTTCCCGTAAGAATTCAGGAACTCATTCATTGGTAAAGCGATCGTAGACTGACCTCTCCTGATGCACAGGAATTTGGGGTGGTCACCGGAGTCCGTGGAGTTGGTGGAGCCAAAGCTTCTATAACTTCAGTCATCCTGTCTAACAGGTTCAAGTACCTGGCCTCCCGATCTGGAGAGTTGTTAATCCGTAAATTTTGCCTTTCTCTGTTAGACATGACTACAGGGACGACTTTAATTTCTGAAGAGAACATTTTTGTCAGTCAACTTGCCAAGGGTGGCCATCACAATTTACTCCGTCTAAAACGTAAGTAAAGCTAACCCCCCTTTTTCCGTAACTATCCTGTCCTAAGTTTTCGTGTTAACTCAAATTGACCTAAAGCATTTAAGTTTTCTCTCTGATGCCAACTGTGACAGACCATCCTTATTCCACAGCATAAAGCCGCCGCCAAGACTAAAATCCATAACTTACAAATAAATTTAATAAATAACACTAGATGAACATAAACATTTTCTTTTATTTTTACACACAGGATTTCATGATTCCAAACTACAAGAGATGCTTTCTAGACATATCAATCCCAGTATCCAAAAAGTAATCATAGAAATATGCTAACATTCATAGGTTCATAACAGCGAAACAATTTTACAAGTCTCCTCAAAACATCAAACGAAAAATAAATAAAGCTCTTCCTAGATCAGCACCGGCCAGCTAAGCCATTTGGCTACACCATAAGGTTCTACTCAACTTCATCCTCCAGAAGCCTTTCGTCATCTGAAAAGTGGCAAGAATGAGCTACAAGGCCCAGTAAGATACTCACATGTAGAAAATAAAAACATACATATAATCAAATCAAAATATAATTTCACAACATAATTTAGCATACGAAAATCCTCATGTCATTTCTTCTTGATTTCTTATTCTTATTATCTTGTCTTTGAAGAATCCATAAAATTTATTCGTAATTCTTATCATCTTTACGGACTGGATGGGAGAGGACAACATCGAGGATGGTTTGTGTGTAACACCATAACCTAAAGCCGTATCCTCTGATTATACTCCCCGAGGTGGGAGGTAATGTCTTTAACCCGGCAAACGGGGCCATAGTCCAAAAGACTTATGTCACCAAAAGTTCCCTCCCGTGGCCCAGGAGGTAATTCTTGAGTGTCACTCCAATATCCTTCATCCATCGTTAACAGCAAGTTTAATCGAAACTCAGTTCTTAGTTCATATCTTTTAATGGTAGTTCGTCATAGTTTGAAAGTCATAGAGTTTCACTTGCTGTCCGGATTACATGCCTTTTCTTAAAGCCGGAGTTCTTTTCTTAAAAGACAGAGTTCAAAAGTTGGAGCTCTTTTTTAACTGAAATCGAAGTTCAGAAGCCAGAGTTCAAATTTCATTGAAATCTGAAGCTCTAAAACCGAAGTTCTTTTTCATTTAAAGTCCAAAGTTCTAAAAACAAGAGTTCTTTTTCATTTAAAATATGAAGCTCTAAAAGCCATAGTTCCTTAAAATCCGGAGTTCTAAAAGCCGAAGTTCTTTGAAATCTGGAGTTCTAAAACCAGTGTGATATTTCTTTAAAATTCGGAGCTCTAAAATCGGAGTGATCTTTCTTTAAAATCCAGAGTCGTTTTTCATCAAAGGAAATCCAAAGTCATTTTTCATCAAAGGAAATCCGAAGTCATTTTTCATCAAAGACAAGCCGGTTTGGATTTTGTTCAAGGTGGAGGCTGGACCTCTTTTTACATGAAGGGAAGGCCGATCTTGTTTTAGGCTAAGGAAACGGATTTTGTTGTTGTCAAGCAAAAAGGCCAACTTTGATTTTAAACATGTAAAGCCCGATTTTGATTTTAACATGCGAAAGGCCGACTTTAATTTTTAACGTGCAAAAGCCGATTTATATTTTAACGTACGAAAGGCCGATTTTGACTTTAACGTGTGAAGGCCGACTTCGATTCCAACATGCAAAAGACGATTTTGATTTTAACGTAAGAAAGGCTTACTTCGATTTCAACATGCAAAAGCCGATTTTGATTTTAACGTGGGAAAGGCCGACTTCGATTTCAACATGTAAAAGCCAATTTTGATTTTAACGTGCGAAAGGCCAATTTTGATTTTAACGTGTTAAAGGCCGACTTCAATTTCAACATGAAAAGGGCCGATTTCAAATTCAACATGGAAAGGCCGATTTCGAATTCAATGTGCAGAAGGGCTGATTTCAATTTTAATGCGGCAGAACCGAAGCATCAAAGGCTGGAGTTCTTTTTACGGAAAAACTGGAGCCCTGAAAGCCGGAGTTCTTTTTCTTAAAAGTTAAAAGTCTTTTATTTAAACATGCAATTATCAGAGTTCATATAATTTGACAAATAATCATACTTCAAGTAGAATAAAATCTAACATCATGAATATCATGGTTTCTTTTAAACATGCGATTAAGAACGATTCTTCCTTAAATCACAGGAACAGAACAAACATCATACATACTAAAACATAATTTCGTAAGAATATTAGATATACTCGTGTCGCAAACATGCATAATCATGAAGTTTAAAACAGGGGTGAGTACTCTTGCCTGTGTTTCTTCTACGTTGTCTTGATCTTTTGGCCTTCATTTTCTAGACAACTCTATTGCGTGCCTTTTTCTTACTCTTCTAGTTCTTATTTATAGGCCTTAGGTCTGATGACTATTATTAATGATTGATAATACCGGGGGAATGTTTCTTATTTATGGCTCTACATTTCCCAAAAAAGTTTACTTATTAATTAGATCATTTATGGTTTCATATTCCAATGAGTTCATTAATTCCTAATTAACTAAACTTAACAGGATTTAGATTTCTTAATTAATTCCTGATTAACTGAACTTAATGGGATTTAGATTTCTCAATTAATTCCTGGTTCACTGAACTTAAGGATTTAGCTTTCTCATGTAAATACATTCAATTACTTCTACACAACTTTCGGTCAACACCTGTTGACCTGATTATCAACTTTGGCTTTCCCATAATCTACTCCAGCCTCTAACACACAAAGCTACTCCGGCCTTCAAATCCACTTCGGCCTTACATTCATATAATGTACTTCGGCCTTCAATGGAACAAAACCTAATTTCAAAACATGTTCAAGGCCGATTTTGATTTTCTTTAAAGTGGCTGGTCTTGATAATGATGGAGCCGAACTTGTTTTGCACTAAGGAATAACCAAACTTCTTTTATACTAAGGGGCAAGCCGAACTTCTCTTTATCAAGTAAAAGTCGGACTCGATTTTCATCAAAGAAACGCCGGACTTGATTTTCATCAAGTAAAAGCCGGACACGATTTTCATCAAGGAAATGTCGGACTTGATTTTCATCAAGTAAAAGCCGAACTCAATTTTGATCAAAGAAATCTTGACTTCTTTTCATCATGCAAGGGCCGAACTTGATTTCATCTTAAGGCCGATTTACTTTATTTATTATATTTTCCGATCAATTGGCACTGACCGGATTATAAGGACTTGATGATTGAAATTTTCTATGTTTTAGAATCTGGTTCATTACAATATCCCCCACTTATAGGAATTTCGTCCTCAAAATTTGACAATCCTCACAATTTAATAACCACAGGTATTCTTTCTTACATCCAGAAGTTATTCCCTCAGACATGGATTACTCTAGGAAAGCTCAATCATTTGAATCATCCTAATCCTCATCACAAAACAAATTCTTAGACTCTAAGAATGACTCAACTCAGACACTTACTGATTTTCTCAACCATTGATACAAGGAAGACCTTATAACGATCCCCCAAATTTCAACAGCGACTGATAGTAATGCTGGCCATTTCTCCAATTTAATCTGATACTTCAAACAAGTCCAATGAACTTCCACTTTAGTTCATTCCAAGCTTCAAAAGAATTCGATCACAGGGACCTTAGCCTTACTCTTAAATTTCTAGGTCATGGGTTCACAATGCTTCCACTGCGCCACTCTGATTTAAGCAGTTCTAGGATAGTCATATTATGAAGATAATTCAAAAATCCTAAGACTTCTGCCACATTCTGAGTTATAATTATAACGATCACTTGAAGAGTCAACATAACTTTAAATTATTATCCAAAATTTTAAGATCCCAATTTAAGAATATGGCATCCTATCACCCAATCATTTGGACTTACTTACGATTTCTCTTTTGCATCTCCTATGAAACTTCAAAAACATATAAGTCCAAAGACTCACAGCATCAATTTCCAACCTTGATGCCTGCTTTCTCAAAGAAAACACCGAGGTTCATTGCTCAACTTTTAAACACGTTAGTGCACATGAGATATCATATGGTCATTTTTTTAATGATACAACTATTTTGACTTTTAAAACATTAGGTAATGACTATCTTCAAGGACAAAGCCATAAGTTTTCAAAGAAGAGATTTTAATTACTACTTCTGACTTACATAAGATTAACACTAATCATGAACTTCTCCCCCACTGAAGCAAAGGTATGACCTTAGCATTTCTCAATGGCATTACATTCTACGGTAACCTACCAGACTCATCCAAATTTTGAAACTAATTACAAATCTCTCTAAGTCAAACGTCTGACGTGAATTGTAATCCTCCAAGAATACTTTTCAGATTATTAATGACTTTGGTTATTCCCAAGATGACCATAAGATTTCAAGACACTAATCGGTCTTCCCAATGGCCATCACTTAAAATCTTATAGAACCCAAGATCACGCTATCAAAGAGTTATAATTCTAACAGGGCATTTCCTCCACAAAATTCGCATTCCTCATTTTTGAAATTCATGAACATCCTTATCAGTCTATCTTATCTTCCTCAAATGTTTTGGGGCATTTTACTATGATACCAAAGCATATACTTCCCCGGCTCTGCATAGAATTCTCAACGAGTTCCATCGATTTTGACACAACCTCAAATTATCGGTCAACAGATAAGTCAACCTAATCTTCCTTCTATAATCATTCTCAAATAGTCACACTGTCGAAGCCCCTTAATGACCACAAATTAACTTTAAGATGATATACTAATAAGTCTTAACTCAGATTCTCATTGAATGTTCTATAGGAAGACATCATCAATCTCTTGATACCTTAATCAATTTAAACTTATGTCTTAGATCCCACAACTCGATTGCCAGATGTCATCCTTTACCAATTCAACAGTAATAGCACTGCAGTTCGCTAGCCAAACTACTATTAAGATTAAATTAAGACTTGGTATCTTAGCTGGCTCAAAAACACCATACAGGCATGGATTTGGAATCTCCAAAATGACACCAGTTACAATATTAAGCCCAAGGCCTTACCTCTTATTGCGACAGGTGGCACTTAACACTTTAAACTAATACCTTAGAACCCTGATTTAACACTGAACTTCTTCGCCGCCCGTCCATGGATAAAGATATCCCTAAATCTTGCAATCCAACCAACCATTATTGAAATATGCTCCCGATAGTCTCATCAAAACAAAGCATTCATCATTAAGGCTTCCATAAGCACATAGGACAATACCTCTTAATCCTCAATCCTCAAGACCTATGATCTTCTTCCAGGTCAACTTCAGAGTTGAAAGGTGACTCCTATTATCGTCTCTTAAACCTTGAAAGAATCTTCTAGCCTTCCTCTCCTGGTCTTCCACCATATAAGGAGTATAACGAGGTAGCTCTGCAAACTTTGCATCATACTCAGCCATAGAGCGAGTACATTATTTTAAGTGAAGGAATTCATCCTCCTTCTTCCCTTGAAGATTAGCAGGGAAGTATTTCTCCAAGAATGCTGCTACAAATATTTTTCATGTAATATCCCTGTCTGGCACATCAAAAACTCTCTTCTTTAATTTCCACCATTGGTGCAAAATAAAACCAACTCTTCCGCAGGGCATCTAATCACTGCAAACACCTTCTTTATGTGCTGGATCCAAGTGTCTGCCTTCAACGGGTCAGGTTCCCCTAAGAATTCAGGAATTCGCTCGTTGGTAAAACGATCGTAGACCGAGCTCTCCTGATGGACAGGAATTGGGGTGGTCATCGGAGTTGGTGGAGTTGGAGGAGTCAAGGCTTCTATGACTTTAGCCATTCTGTCTAACAGGTTCAAGTACCGTGCCTCCCGATCCGTATAGTAGTTAATCTGTACGTTTTTCCTTCCTCTGTTAGACATGACTTCAGTGACGACTTTAATTTCTGAAAGGAATATTTTTGTTAGTCAATTAGTCTAAAGATAGCTATCACCAATGTCTCCGTTCAAAGCATAAATAAAGCTAACTCTCTTCTTGCCTTAACTAATTTTGTCCTAAGTTTCTGTGTTGATTTAAATTAACCTAAAGCATCTCCGTTTTCTCTCTGATACCAACTGTGCAGACCGGCCTTTTTCACCACATAGGACCTCCGTCAAGCCTAAATTCCTTACCTTAATTTAGAATTAATAGACAATAATTAGGTGGACATAAAAATTTTTCTTTCTTTTACACACAGGATTTCATGATGTCGAACTGCAAGCGATGCTTTCTAGACATATTAATCCCAGTATCCAAAAACTAATCACGGAAATATATTTACATTCATAGATTCATAACAGCGAAACCTTTTTACAAGTCTCATCAAAATATCAAAAGAAAAATAAATAAAGCTCTTCATAGATCAACTCCGGCCAGCTAAGCCATCTAGCTACATCATAAGGTTCTACTCAACTTCGTCTTCCATCAGCCTCTCGTCATCTGAAAAGTGGCAAAAATGAGCTACAAAGCCCAGCAAGGTACTCACATGCAGAAAATAAAAACATACATATAATCGAATCAAAACAGAGTTCCACAACATAATTAGCATACGAAATTAATCATGTCATTTTTTCTTTATTTCTTATTCTTATTATCTTGTATTCAAAGAATCCATAAAAACCATTCGTAATTCTTATCATCTTTAGGGACTGGACGGGAGCGGACAACATCGAGGACGGGTTGTGTGTAACCCCACAACCTAAAACCGTATCCTCTCATTATGCTCCCCGAGGCAGAAGGTAATGCCTTTAACCCGGCATACGGGGCCATAGTTCAAAAGTCTTATTTCACCAAAAGTCCCCTTCCGTGGCCCAGGAGGCAATCCTTGAGTGTCACTCCAATAACCTTCATCCATCTTTAACAGCAAGTTTAACAGAAACTCGGTTCTTAGTTCATGTCTTTTAATGGCCATCCATCGTAGTTCGGAAGTCGAAAGTCGTAGAATTTCACTTGTTGTCCGGATTACATGCATTGTTCCATGTTCATATAAATAGGTTGGAGTTCTTTTTCAAACAGAAGCTCGTAGTTCCAAAAGCTGAAGTCCTTTTGTCAAAGTCGGAGTTCTTTTCTTAAAAAAAAACCAGAGTTCCAAAAGCCGAAGTTCTTTTATCAAAGCCGGAGTTCTTTTCTTAAAAAGTCGGAGTTCCAAAAGCCAAAATTCTTTTATCAAAGCCGGAGTTCTTTTCTTAAAAAGCTGGAGTTCGAAAAGCAGAAGTTCTTTTGTGAAAGCCGGAGTTCTTTTCTGAAATCCAAAATTCTTAAAAGCCGGAGTTCTTCATTCATAAAGGACGGAGTACATTTTCATCAAAAGTCCAGAGCTCTTTTTCTTTAAAGGGACGGAGTGCTTTCTTTTTCAAAGGGATGGAGTGCCTTTCTTTTCAAAGGGACGGAGTGTTTTTCTTTTCAAATGGACGAAGTGCTTTTCTTTTTTGAAATCCGGAGTGCTTTTCTTTTAAAAGGGACGGAGTGCTTTTCTTTTTCAAAATCCGGAGTGCTTTTCTTTTCAAAGGGACGGAGTGCTTTTCTAAAAAGGCCGGAGCTCTTTTTCTTAAAATCAGATATCTTTTCGACAGAAACTGGAGTTCAAAAGAAGGAGTTCTTTTGCCATCTTAAGGTCGAAG
>JAOVVI020015012.1:0-11325 GCA_028571085.2 Nepenthes alata | reverse complement strand
AAGAACTCAACCACTTGAGAACCTCGTTATACGGGAAAATCTGAGCGACAAGGCCCACTCCTCGCGAGAAGATTGACTCGGTCCCGGAGCGTAGGACGAAAGCCTAGAGCAATGACACCTTTTCTATTTCGGAGATGGCCGGTAACCATTCACCAATAAAGAAAGCTTCTGCAGTGTCGATAGGCTTCACATCATTCCTTTGCTGGAGTGAGACGCTTGATCTAGGGGCTTGACAAGGCCAATCCCAACGCCTCTCATCAGCCCTGTGCAAAGTAATAGATCCTGCAAAAGTTATTACGATTCTCACGACGGGGCACTCGACATACTCGTCTCGCTGCCCATCGCATCACAGCATGCATTGTCTGACCAATCACCATACCAGTCCGAGTAGCTCGTGGTTGTACCAATCAACAACGGAGCCCAAGCCACCAGCAAGCGGACCACTCAGCCTCATGGTGATGCAGTGGCCTACCGGTCCGAGGTAGAGGACCAAGTCCCCTAGAGCATAGAGGCCATAGGCCAGAATGTTGACAAGGCACCTCGGCAACCCTCTGGAGCGGTGCGCATGAACCGTACACCCAGGATTGTCTCGTGGGCGTCGTTCGCCATCCAACACAAGCATCGTCAATGATTCTGTGCCGAATCCAAGTGAGTCCTGCATACATCATATAGATTGCTTGAACCATGCCTTAATTAATAAAATCGTCATTTCCTTTGTTTAGCTGACTCATGCGAGTGTTTGAATAACAAATCATAACATTAAACGGCCTAGGTTGCCCCTAAGTTGGGTAGACTCTCGTTCACTTGTAGCTCGACCTATGAACAGACAAATAATTTTGGTCCAGTTACCAAGCGTCCTATACGCGGTCGAATTTTGAACCGCGATCTTGCTCCCGAGTGGCCCATGCATGGTTGAACACAAAACCTTAGGGGGCGTTATAGCATGCGTGCGATAACTTCCTTCCATAGGAACAAGTACCATCAGTCAACGAAGGACGGTGGATCAGGACTAGATACACAAAGTTACGACGTCTTCTAACAGGATTAAGCGCCAAATAATACGTGCGAACGACGGCTTAGGCTTTGCCAAAACTTAGCGGCTGCGGCCATGAAACACAATCCGCCCTAGTGAGGCTCACCAAACATGCCATGACTTCCTCCCATAGGAAAGAGCACGAGTGGATGAACGCGCTCGGCTAAAGACCAGCGATGATGGCAGCAGTGCCTAGCCAGCAAGGATTTCCCCGTGCCATGACCTCCTCAAAGCAGGATCTAGCGTAGCCGGACAAATGCATCAATTAAAGTTCGTCGGAGATGGCAATGATGCTCAATCAGCGAAACAAAGTCCATACAGTACAAACATAAATCAACATATTGGGAGACATAGCAACAATAGTTAGAGCAGTCTAATTGATTCGTTGAAGATCCCGAAAAGCATAATCCCAGCATCCGAGTGCCTACAACAAGTACAAAACGTTGCCTACGTCTACTACCCAGGCAACATCCTAGGGGTAGGGACCCCTTGGTGAGTGCGGTACAGGCCTCCAAACTTCTCCTAATAGCATACCAGATTGAGGCTCTCCCCTAAGTCAGGCATTCTCATTCCAAAGATCAACAAGTTGTCGGCATACCGTCTAAAGTTCATCCTCGAGTGAGACGATCCAATCCAGAGCCCTGGCATTGGCTTTATGAGCTCCAAGTATCTTTCCTTTGACTTGGACAATGTCCAGTCGAGGTAGACAGCCCACTCTTCACTCCGCAGAGCATCAGTGATAGCAGCACTTATTTGGTGCTCCCCATTTCCAGCGTTGTGAGATTCGCGTGCTCTTGGGACAACCGCTGGATTTCAGCGTCCCTCAAATGTACCCTCTTGACTACATGAAGTGCTTCTTGGACTTGCCAGACAACAAACAACAGTTAATTGAGAGCACCAGTAGAAATGCACAATGATTTCAGAGGAAAGAGACCTATGGCGCAGTACCTCATAGTGGAAAGGCCCTCCACAATTTGATGGGCTAGGAGATTCCTCAACTCCAATAGGAATCGGCGGAGAGCATAGGGGTGGCGCATTCGGAGGAAGAGGCACATTAAGGCTCGGAGAAGGGCTGAGCCTACCAAAGACACCAGGAAGCTCGCGCATCTACTCTTATGGGAGAAATGCCCCATCAACAACTGCCTCAGCCTCTAGTTCATCCCCGGCTGTATCCTCTTCTGCTCAAGCCCTTCCAGCACCTGCCTCAGCAAGCGCGGTGGGAGAAGCAGACGCAAACGCCTCTAAATAAGACACCACCAAGATCGGGGTCCTCCCTCCGGACATAGCTACGTTGCAGATAGGCTTGCTGACCCCTTGGCTGAGAAAACCCTTGTCCGCTAGCAGGGCCAACCGATGACTCCTCCCCCTCTGATTCATCAGATGAATCGTCAAGGCCCAAATCATCCGAGGATGACTGATCCAGGCCAGGCCCCCTAGGCGGCCAACTTGTGACCAAAAGAGATACCCTTTCACATGTCGCGTCAATCCTCCGGCATTCCTTGGATAAAGTAAGTGGTGGAGGAGCCACTCCCTCAGAAGCCCGCTTGGGAGAGTCTCGGAAGAACCGTGCCTCACACCTTCTCTTGAGATGGCGACCCCACTCAGTGGAGGTGCCACCTTCCTCCGGCAAAGTCTCACCCGACTCTCCCTCTAGGGTGCCGTGGGAGGCCCAGCTTCCATATGGCGTAGAACGTTAGGGTGATCATCAACCAGTATCGTCAAGGGTCGCCCCATTTGCGCCTCATATGGCAAGATGTCACTAGCGTAGAAGCTATTGACCCTACCCCAGTTATTCGGGACCCTCTAGCCAGCACCACTCGCCAAAAAAAATAAGTGCGTCTTCCAACCCTCTGTCGAACTGGGGTTTCCCCCGCACAGCTGAAATCTCACTCGCGGAATGAAGGAGACCTAGTCGCCCTCTTGGCCGATTTGAAGAAGCACCTTCAAAGCCTAGACATCTAGAGTAAATCTCCTGGCACAAAAAAAGGCATGCAGAGTCACAAAGTACTGAACAACGTCTGGATTGAGATGGGCCATAGAGATCTTCAACCCCCTCAGGAGCTCGCTTAGCTCCCTCGCAAGAGGGATGTGGAGACCAGCCCATAGAAACTCTTCGTAAATGGTTATAAACCTAGGGGGAGGGGAGCAAGCCGCTTCCGTTGAGCTAGGCTCAGCATACGGAATGAAGCTCGAAACGTGGCATCTCTCGCATAGATACTCTATATCTTTGTTGGCCAAAACCGACGAAATATTGGCAATTCCTTGGGAAGCCATTTGAAATTACACGAGTTCGCAAGGAGAATGGTAGACTAGGGCAGAGATGTTCCGAAAGAAGAGAAGATGTGAGAACGGTTGAAGACTCAATGTTTAAATAGCCAACACTTCAGCCAACAACGGTGTCGTTTGAGAGATACCGATCGGGTCACATCCCCATAATTGCTGTGACACATGTCCTTCACCGTGTGGTGCAGTTGCACGTCTTTCCTTGGCCTCATTAAAAGGGTCGATGTGTCACCTCCTCACTAAGTCCGCTGACAACTACCAACTCAAACGCCTCGAGTGGTAAGTTAGCAGTAAGGCGTAGGTAGTGATGACTTGACACCCTACTTTTCTAAAAACGTAAACTGGCGGCATGCCCCCTTAATAGGCTTGGGGTTGATCTAACCAACTCATATCCCGACCTAGTGTTCGGGGTGAACAACCGTGAGTCAGGATTGCCAGAAGGCCGAGTCGCTAGCGGCTCGAAATATCATATTGTCGGACGCCAAGAAACGGAGAGCAACGTTTAAGTGCTCAAATCATTCACATCATACAAGAACATTGGGGCCATGAAACATGAGAATAAGCAATGCTCAATAGTTTTATTCATTAATTTCTTTTACAAAGTACAAGTTTTTAACACTATACATACCACATCGGAAGGAAATAAAAATACATGTAGTAATGACTCAACGGAATTCGTCCAAATGGCTTTGGGGAAGACAACTATGATCAAAAATAAAAATGTAGCTGCACCCCACAAAAGCTGGCCTCCCTGCTATCCACCCCCTTTGGAGAATGTAGCACAGCAGGAAGAGCATGCAAAGCTCTCAATTCCAAGAGCAAAGCACAATACTACTGCTCTTACCCGGGAGGCTACTTCCCAAGATCCAAGCTCTGAAATACGGCAATGACCTCCAAAGTCCGTGGGTCTTTGTTGGACTCGACACGGCGCCAAAGGCCACAACATGACTCTAGAATGAGGACTAGAGCTTCTCCTCCCCAGTAGGCTCCAAAAGCAGTCCTACCAAGGGTCTCTGCCGATCTTGGCATGTGGTTGTGTAGGCTCTATGTCAGTTTTGAACTCCTGCAGGATTTAGCTGGTAAAGGCGATTCGTGAAGTAAGACATTGAGAGCCCATCCATTTATAGCCAAGGGAGGAAATCAGCCCTCAATAAATCAGACGAATCGTGATGACTGCACAAAGAGCACTGTTGGTGAAAAATTGCCAGCATTAAATGGACATCAAATCACACCGGAGCTGCCAAATGCATGAGGAAGGAGCGCACTTGGGGAAGAAAATTACGTGTGAAGGCCTGCTCAGTGATGTCCCATTAGAATATGTCGGGGATTAAAATTTTAAACCTCCAAATATAGAGGGTTAGTGATGGGTCTAGTAATCCTTAGGCCAACCTAGGAGTGGTCCGCAGGGGAGACCGACCCAAGAGCAACAAAAGCCTATCAAAAGTTTCACATGGCCTAAGATTCATTCGATAGAGTTCGAATCACAGAGATCGACCATCCGATTGGCCCACTAACGTAGCCCAGTGATTCACACCTGATAGATTCAATTCAACATGAAACCCTACCTGATCGCCAGCTCGCCACACCACAGGCACCAACTGCCACCCCTCTTTCTGACCACCTAAAATGGCACAACTTGCCAAAAAAGTAGAAAAAAGCGCTCACACGACGCTAGAGAATCGTGACGCCATTAAGACCCTACCAGCACTTAGCTGCCACCATTTTTTTTATAATTATCTCTTTCCCTCCATCTAGAAGAGGAGGAGGGGGAAAGAAGAGAGAGAGGGGCAATAAGAATGAAGGAGAAGAAGGGAGGAGAAATCCATGAAGGAGATACTGAAAGCAGAGTTCCGCTTACTCCTAGCCTTTGAAGAGAGGACCCGTTCTCCCGCTTCAACCGATGGTTATGCAGGCCTCCCGTTGGCTTTGAGTCCTCACGCTGTAAGACTGATGAAGGCAACTCGTAGAGTGTGGCGCAGAGGACTCCTCCGTCTATAGTCAGGGTGGACATCGGCAAGCGTCCCTCTCCTCATCATCAGTGCCCAGAAATATTTTCATCCTCTGGTTAGCTACCCACCTGATAAGCATTGAAAGACATATTGAGAAGTGTGTCCCGCCATCCTCTGGCCTTCTGTTCATTAATTGCGTTGCGTAGGATCTAGGTTCGAAGTATTGAGGACCAAACTCATTTCAACTCGACTACTTGGGTAGATCAAGTGGTCCCCTAATTTGTTCATTGATTTGAATCTCTGGATGCATCAAAAGCCTTGAACAGGTGAGGGTTCAACACAAGTAATTTTTTGTGCTCATCGTGAAATAATATGATTTGTTATTTTCTACTAGAAAAGTTATTTTCTTAATTAGTTTAATTTTTGATAGAAAGAAAGATATTTATGTAATTAAAAATTAATTATCTTTCTATCCTATAAATGATAAAATTATTTATTATATAAATTTGGATAATGATATATTTTTTGATAATTGTAAAAGTGAATACTCTCAAATTGATAAGTGAAAATTTCTTTGATAATTTTTCTAATTTTTGATTTAAGGAATTCTCATCTAGAAAATTATAATAGGCAAAACTCTTTTTCATGTACCAATTCTATAATTCTCATGAAAAAAAGATAAAAATAAATAAAGAAAATTGGCTCCAAGTTCTTTAAAAAAAGAACTTTAGATATGAATTTAGATATATTTATAATATTTATTTTTATATTATTAAATTATAAAATCATGTAATAATTCTAATGATACATATTAATGCTTTAATCTCATAATTTTTTAACACATCCAACGGTGGCTATGCGTCTCCTTTGTAAAAATTTGATCAGATTTAAATAATTATATAAATCATCTAATTATCTTATTATTGTGCAATAAATACTGCAGAGCGCATCATAAAATAAATATTTAAATTCATTCTTATATTTCTTATAAAAGAAATATTATACCTAAAACGAGCCCCTTGATTTTTTTTTTTTGAAAAAAAAAAAACTAATTTAAATGACAAATGGTTGAGGGTATAGCCCCCAACTAGCAAATATGCACATTTATAAAGTCAGATTGCTGCTCCTTAGTGTAAATATGTGATTTGATAAATTCGTTAATTAATTATTTAAATTTTTTTAATCAAAGATCAAATAATTAAAAAATAAATTTTTAAAAAATATATAAAATTAGCGATATGACCTGTTTCTCATTAGGATTAGGCCTTCTGTCTTATTTGGGGGGCTGACTTCAAATTTTTGGTCGAGTTTATCGGATGATTTAAATTTGTTCCATAAAAAAAAATTAAATTAAAATTGTTGTTAGTTGATAGTCCATAATTTAGCATTGCTATAGTTTTATTATGGATTGACCTTATTAAAATCAAATTTATTAAAATTGAATTTAAATAAAATATGAATCAAATTTAAATAAAAATTAATAGGACAATAGCTTTTAGGTCATGTCCCTACCGCCTGTGTTCGAGAGAGACAACTCTCTGACTTTGTATTTCAATTGTGTCGGCACTGTAACAATGATAAATAAATTTTATATTTTATTAGATATATCGGTTATAAAAATTTATTTTTGTAATTTAGTATAATATTTTTTTTATAGTACAAATATTTTTTATCATATAATTTTATATTCTTAAGTCTATCTTTTTTTTTTATCTTCTCTAAATACAATATGATGCGTCCTTGGATCCGAATTTCGAACAGATTCGGGATGATCCGCTTGTCCTGGTTTCGACTCCGTTCAATGAGTTAGGATCCTGCACACCACTAAAACGAACAGGGAGTCAGTGTGTCGGTGGAAAATTATCCCACTGAAAACACTCCGACGCTCAAGTCAGTAAACGACCTTCGAAATATGAGAATGTTACTGAAACTGTGAATTGAAAGAGAGAGCGAGAGAGAGTGTGTGTGTGGATCTCCAGATGAAAGAGAGGCAAGGCCGTCGACTTGAATCTGGATGGTGGGGAGGCAGTAAACGGCTGTCAGAAGAACGTTGCATGCCTTAGGTTTCTTTGAGTTTCAGCAGAGAGTAAAGGATTGTTAGTCTCCAAGCTTTCGTGCGTAAATGCTCGCTTGCCCAGAATGAGGATTCTATGGCTTATTTACAGATGACAAGGTGATCTCCCTCCTTTGGAAGGAGTGATTCTTGTGTGATTCCTGGTTGGCCTTCCTTTCAGAGCTGACGCCAGTTGTCAAATGGACTGAGATAGTTTCCTTCCACGGCGGTCAGCGGCTTTCCAAATTGCCCACCTTCCTTCTGTGTATTTTACCGTTGGAATCCCCAGTTGGCAGCAGATTGGGAAATCAGGCGCCTTCCTTACGTGAAGGGCGTCGATTTTGTCAATGTCCATTTCGGGAGCCAGTTGGGGTCATGGAAGATGTTGGAAGAGTCGTTGCTGGCCGTCTGATAAATCGTGAGCTCAAGTGGGCCAGATCCATAACTGTTGGAAAAATCACTGTTGGGCCCAATAGCTATAGTATGCAGACGGTCAACGCCAGCGTTGACCGTTTTGGGTCTTTCAGCGTTTGGGCCGTTTTTCAAATTGGCCGTTAACGAGTTGATCGTCCGTTTTGGGTCTTCATTAACTTTGAGCCAGCCCATTTTCTGTATACCCATCAAAATGTATCATGAATCCGGTCAAACAATCATTGAATTTCATCACAATTAACTTTCTGGTAGTGATTTGATATTTCTTAATGATTAATTTATTAAACTCTTCATAAAATATTATAATCGTCATCATTTTATTTATTTTATGGTAAACATCTAAATGAACACAATAAAACTTTTCTACTCTATCGCTCTCCCCTGCCTACACTTGACATAGTTTGACAGAGCTCATATCTAAAGAGATTTGATAAAAGACTTGTTATGTTCATTCTGCTAATGTAATCACGGATAATACATCATCTAACTCCTTTAGTCTAGCTCTGTCTTATATTACTTCTACTTCTCAAAAGAAAATGTCATTATTGTAAAAATGACGGACACCATATTTTTTACTGTCCCAAGGAAAGGCAAAAGGTACGAGAGATGCTCAAAAAGTCATGGAAAATACTTTTCCAAAAGCGCATGGCTGCCAGCTTTTTAAGTCTCAGCATGTTCTGCTTTGTCCTCCGCGCCCTCCTCTCTCACTACTGTGGACATTGAGGCAATTTCAATCTAGGGTCTATTTTATAATACTACTGTACTAACCGTCTCCTCATGTACAAATTTTTTTTTTTTTTTTTTTTGTAGTTTATCGACTCCACCAACCATAGTTCAAACACCAGAATAAACGTGCACACAAATTTAAAACCAATAGTGAGGTGTTGCATAGAACTATATTAGTGAACTGCTTTCACACATAAAAAAAATAAAAATATTATTTGTCCTAGAAAATTAGTCAAGTTCAGTCTAACCTAACTTCTCGATATACCTGCTCAATAAACATATATAACTCATAATATGCTATCATTAACTATAATATAAGAAATTAAAATGATGTATTGGCCCTTGATTATATTATAACAATTATACATGTTGACGATTAACTGAATTTCTTGATTTTTTTTTTATAGCCATCAACTACAAAATATATAAACAAATGTGAAAACCTACGATCATCAACTCAAAAACTATCTATTCAAACTCCCATGAAGACCAAACATACTTATCTGAATAATAAAATAATATAAGATTAGCCAAATATTTAATAAATAAATAAATAACAATATAATAAATATCAACATAATAAATATAAAATAAATAAGTTGTGAGTAAATAAACAATTGTCAAATTATTTATGATAGTTTATTTTGAATAAAGTGTAAAACAAATCCTTACAAGATAATATCATTTCAAAAAATTAAAGCAAAATGACTTTTCATAAATTTGGAGGTAAAGATTTTAATATAGTTCTTTAAGAATCTTAGACATGTAAAAAAAAATTTTAAAGTCTTTGTCAAAAATAATAACATATAAGAAGATATTCAACCTTAAAAGTTAAAATTTCCAAGGTTTATTAATAAATATTGTACTTTAGAATTTAAGAAAACTTATAAATGAAAGATATGCATGCAAGTCAAATATCAAGGACAATATATATGAGTACTTTTATATAATTAAGATAATAAAATATCAAATTTTAGGTAAAAATGAGAAAAAACTTTAAAAATCTCAGTTAAGAATGAAAAAATAGGCTTCAAATTATTTTGTCTTTACTAAAATCCAATCAATCCTTGAAGGTTAAACTTTCAAAACCACTTTCTCTACTTCCTCTCTCTCTTTTTCTCTTCTCTCTATTGTCTTTAAAAATTAGGAAAAATGAGATAAAAAGTTACATAAATACTTAATATAGCAAATCGATACTTCTTTACCAATCAAATGCAGATCAATCATAAATGTTAATTTCAGCCTATGCATAAGCATCCATTAGGCATTATAATTTTAAAATAAATACGTATAAATGTCATTCATACATACATCAGGTATAATAATTTTGTCTCAAATATACCAATGTGCAGCTTTATACTTATCAGATGCCCTTCATACATTCCCAACTATAACCTAATATTTAATTTCTAACTTGAATCCATGATTAAACTCAATAACTTACAAATTTACTTTAATTCAATATTATTATATGAATATTGGCATTTAGACATCTTCAATTTCAGTCCCTATTATCTATACTGCAAATGGTTGTTATAATAAAAGTGGCTCTTTCGGAGTCTTCATATTTATAGGAATATTTAATTTTGAAAATACAAAGTCTTCTTGATGTCTCTTAATTCTCTTATAATACGTCATCTTACTATCAAATTTTTATTGATTTAATCATAGATTTCTTCCTAGATTTTTTATTTGATGAAGGTCATATAAATTCAGCCAGTAATCATCACACAAATATAGCTCACAAGTTTGGATGGTCTACTGATTAACATAACCAAGCCCTCAAAATCGTCCTCCACTCTGGATATTTGATGCTCTAGGTAACTAAGAGGTCTTTCAAGTATGTCTTATGGCCAACGATCTTATCAATGAGTATGACATTAATTATATAAAGACCACATATTTGTTGCTCATATCACTTCTATTCCATCTTTTTTTTTTATTTTGGTTGATGCATACCAATGACATTTATTTCAAATAAATATGAAAAATATATTTTTACTTGGTGATTGAGTGAAGAAGTCTATCTAAAACCTCCTCTTGGTTATCCTTAGTCTAATAGACATATATTTCATTATTTTCAAGTATTATATGGGCTTGAATAAACTCCTCACACTTGGTTGCCAAATTCGGCTCTATTATTTATAGCTTGGGCTTGCCACCGGTCACCATGATTTTGCACTTCTTACTTATCGTATTAATACTGGTATCACTATTTTGTTATTTCATATTAATAATAAGATCATTATTGGTGATGCTATTTCCAATATTTTGAACTTAAAAGCCTTGTGGATCAATACTTTGAAACGAAGGATTTTGACTTTGTTCATGGCTTTTTCATACTTGAGGTATCTCCCACATTTGATAGTCATTATTTGACACAAATCAAGTATGCCTCTAATCTTCTTTCTTGTGCTAGTCTCGCTTATTATAAAACAGCTAATAGTCTTCTTAAGACTAATGTAAAACTTTGTACTACTGATGATGGATCCCTTTTAGATGCTATCCCTTATTACTAACTTATTGGTATTTTTTATATATTGCACTATTATCGAACATTAATAGTGAAGAGAAAAGTTCATCGGTGTGAACATCATAAGAGTTGGGCACAAAAGTATTGTTAATAAGGGGAGCATAACCCAACAAATTATACCTTCTATTAGCAATGTCCTCGAACATTTCTATCAACAGTGAAGTAGACTAGAAAGTCTCTAATTATAACTCGTTTCGATCCTTTTTAAATTTGCTGAAGTATATGAATATATAATACACATTAAATATAATTAGATATAGATAAATTAAAAAATCAAAATTGTGACGACCCAGATTCTAAAACATAGAAAGTTTCA
>JAOVVI020015011.1:0-11325 GCA_028571085.2 Nepenthes alata | reverse complement strand
ATCCAAAATGTCAGATGATGAGAGAGAAGAGAAGGAGTTGGATCTTACCTCTGCTGAAGTCGTCACCAAATATAAAAGCGCAGCTGACATTGTCAATAGTTAATACTCTTTCAGACGTACTCCAAATATGCGATGGAAAAAAGAAAAAAAAAAGATTCCTGTTTTATAACAATTCTATGACGATATTGCTAAATTCTAGTAGTTTCAATATGAATGTGAATTTGTGCAGAGGCGTTGCAGCTAGTTATCGCAGATTGTAGGCCGAAAGCTAAAATTGTCGATATATGCGAGAAGGGTGATGCATTTATCAGGGAGTAAGTGATATTATCGTTGGTTAAACAGCTTCTAGTTTGTATGATTTATTTATATGATCTGGATTCTGTGTTCTGCAACCGTACGTGCTGTCGTCTGTTTTTGTTTTGTAATGTAATTGTGTATTTCCGTTCTTTTTTTTTTGTCTAATATCTCATTTTTTTTATCTACCTTATGGCAACATAGACAAATGTTTGCATTGTTCAATAATTTTTTGATGTGTGAATAATGGGTAGGCAAACTGGGAATATGTACAAGAATATGAAGAAGAAGATCGAGAGGGGTGTTGCCTTCCCAACTTGCATTTCTGTTAACAATACTGTTTGTCATTTTTCTCCTCTTGCAAGTGATGAGACAGAGTTGGAAGAAGGCGATATGGTCAAAATGTAAGCTTTCTAATAACTTGTGTCAATTTTTTTAGGCGGTTAGTACAATCAATTAATAATGCTAGGTATTATTGGGTGTAGTGATATGGGTTGTCATATTGATGGGTTCATTGCTATTGTTGCACACACCCATGTTCTCCAAGAAGGGCCGGTGAGTGGTAAAAAAGCAGATGTTATTGCAGCAGCCAACACTGCTGCTGAAGTTGCTTTAAGGCTTATACGGCCCGGGAAAAAGGTAAAAAGTAAAAAAATGCACCTTTTCTTTTAATTTTCTCATTTCCTGTGCATGACACCTGTGTTGCTTTTTTTTTTTTTTTTTACAAATCCTGTATTGTTTTATTGTTATAGTAGTATGTTTTGCCTTTGCAATACGAGCCGCAGTAGGTCATAAGATCCTGGCCATGAGTTGGTAGTTTCACTGCTGTTTTATCTTTCATGCTATAAATATTTTCAACGAACAGGTAGACGGAATTGATTCTATAGTTGTCTGTTTCAAATGAACTTATGATTTTATGATGTAAATTATTACCTTTTTGGATTTTTAGATTTAACAGTTCTGAGAAATTGTTTCTTGGATATTTGTTGCCGATAAAAATTGTGGACTGATTGTAATCTTGAAATGAGTGTTGCAGTTGAACTTTTAGTCTCCTATCTGCGTATGAAGGATTAAATACTTGAACTTTGAAAGCTGTAACAAATGCAAAATATTTCTGGCATGTGATGTTTTTTCATTTTCTTGAGCTCTGTTTAGCTCTAGGAATATGTGAAGGAAAGTAAGTGGAGAGGAAGAAAACAAAAAGGAAGAAACTCATTTTCATTCCTTTGTTCGGTACCTAATGGAAAATTTTATGGGAAGGAAACTAAAAATTTCCAAGAAAGTTTTTCTATTTGGTTGTCAAAGGAAAATGTAGAGATTTTTTTTATTTGCTATAAAGAAAAAATGAAGAGAAAAGTTTTTCCCTCATAATTGAAATTAATTTCAATCATAGACATATTGAAGTTTCCTTAGTTCATAAGAATATGGACCAAAATCCATTCAGATGAATGCACTTGCTGAAATTAAAGAATGGTAATCTAGCCTTATCAAATTGCATCCTCTAGAATTTGAAGGTTGGTAAAACATTGTCATTTTCTTCATGAATCAATTTCCATTTCGTATATCAACGGAATGATATATAGCAAATCTTATTCTCATGTCATGGCAAATTCACAATAGAAAGTCATGTTGCTCTATTACAAAGACCCTTGTCAGCCATCAAAACTAGAAGAAGCTTGAAGCACAAAGGATGTTTTATAGAGATGCTTATAAGAATCCAGATGAGGAATCAATATCAATCTCCTTTTCATGCAACCACCAGTCAACCAGACAATTCATATTCAATGAAACAAAGCACAAGCAAACCAAATTCAACAAATACTTCACAGTTCACACAATAAAATAAGCATATATTTGGTCAAGATGGAAACTAATCAAACATCTAAAGAGAAATCATAGAATTGACCCCCAATCAGCCCGAGTGAATCCTATAGAAAATCGTAGGAATGCTGATTGATTATCCTCTATTGAGTCCGAAGCTCCAAAGCCGCCAAAGTGTTCTACACAATTCTCCAAAAAATCACCCAATTAGCCTAAAAGTTGGCACATATAGCCTTAAGAACCTTAATGGCATCCCAATTATCCAATTAGCCTTGTTGAAGGTTAATTGACGATCTTACCCTTAAATAGCTAAACCAAATGAAAACTAACTAATAAATGTTTTTGTTCCGGAGACAATCTTCTGCTCTAATAAGTGTTGCAAGGCTTGTTGGCTAGTGACTATTGTGAACTTCCTGCCCAATAAATACAATGTCCACAATTTGACTGTGTATGCCATGGCTAACAACTCCCTTGCATAAATGTGGCATTCTACAAAAAATCTGTAAGTAGTAAGGCTACCTAGTAATTATCAAACATAAATGAAAAGCTGGGGTGTGAAACAAACACCACCAGTTTCTACTTACAATTGGATGAAGAGAGAGAAGTGCTTGATTGGAGAAAGAACGGACTGATATTGAGGCTAGCTTCCAGGGATGCTGATGAGATTGTTACTTGCCTAGCTCAAATTGCTATTTGTTCTTTTATAATGAACTTATTTTTTGTGTGTTCTAGATTGAGCCACAGCTCTATTTTTCGTTCTCTTCTATTTCATTGTGAAGCTTGTCACTGTGTATGCCATAACTATGGGATATTGAATCTTTGATGTTCTATTCATTTCTTAACTTCATTGTTGAATCTTTGCTTGTATACTTTCCTCTCGTGCTTTTTCCAAAGCTCTATCATTCTTTTCTATGCCCAATGAGGAGCTCTCTTTGTTGAATTATGGACAAGCCTTTGGTTGATTAGTTTCCTCCCTTTCTATTATTTCTATTCTGCTGTGACCAGTAATGAACCCTGACTATTTTTGTTTTCTTTTTTTTTAAAAAAAAACGCTTTTTTCACCCTTTACATGTATCATAAATCTTTACTGAATGTGACATAAGATCTATCAATTTTTTGAACATTTCATTTTCCGTTTTTTTAAACAATAAAACGACCTTTAATCTTAAATGTGCCTGCTCTTGTTTTGGAAAATTATTTGGTTGGGAGCTTTTTCTTATAACTGAATATTTTGAATTTGGTAAAAAATACTATGAATTTTACTTGAAGTGTATGCACCATGTTGTATGTTAATGCTGCCATGTCTATATCATGTCGTATCCATGTCCATATTTCTCTGCCATACATGATTGTCCAATTGATATTTTGGAAGATATTTCGTGTGGGATTTTCTTGATATAGCAATGGGCAACTGAATGCCATGGGATGAGCATCATGCAGGTTAGGGTGAGGCAAAATAATTAGGAAAATTAATGACGAAAGGAGGCAGAAAAGTGTCTGCCGGATTGAGCTGTTTGAACATGAAATATTAAGACATTCTATAATGCCGCAACACAAATGAGGAAGGTGAGAGGGTGAGCATCAATCAGAATCAGATAATTTTTTTATCCTGACAAAAAAATAATCAGATAAAAAAAGTTTTTATCCTAAAACTTGCTGTTGGTTTTAAAAGGGAAGTAAAATATTCCCTGAACTCTAACGTTATTCAGATTTTCCAACGAATTTTTGCTTAGTTTTCATGGTAGCCAAAACACAATAATATTTTCCTCGTAACATATATCCCTTTCCGTCTAATTTTTCTAGATCTAAGCTGAGTGTTAATGATTTTTGCTTTTTTACAAGGCCCTATTGGAGATCATGATTTCTGTAATTGATGAAAGTTGAAAAATGCTATGGAGGAAGCTTCACCTAGTGATATTGTCATAGTTACACAGATAGGCTGCTAAGTACCTCAGCAAATGGAATTTTATGATTCTTTATGGGTCACTAAACTTTATCAAGCATTCTTGTTAAGGCAATGATCTTTCTTTGATTACTACAAACATGTCATTTTTTCATCTTGCCTTGTGCCAGTATTCAGGTTTTTATCATTTCTTTTCATTCTTTCATTTTTCAATCCATTGCACTTCCTCTGAATGATGAATCATTATAAGATGCTATCGACAAGTGTTTTGCTTTTTTCAAATGTGTTGCTGCTGCTTCCACTGGCCACGTGATATTTCTTGATTTATTTGATACCTTCCATTGTAGAGAGATATATAACTAAAATTACAATAAGCTGTCAACATCAATGTCTAGAAGCATTTGACATTCTTGAGTCTAATGATGAAAAGCTTGTCAGATGTAACTGCTGGATATTAATACTATGCAAGAATACATGAAGAACATAGCTTTTCTTGGAGATTTGTTGCATTTGAACTGTGTAGAAAACTTGGCCGAGTTTAACAATCACTTGCATGCTGGTTTATTTCGTTCTCTGTTGCCTATAAATAATGTCATTTATTCTGTTGGTTTGGATCCTGTCTTACCTCATTGAACACTTTGGGTTAATGGACATTGTAATTTCTGACCATGTGTCATTGAAACTTGGTTAAGTTTATTATTTCCAGTGTTGTGTTGCATCCATGGCATGCGTATTTTTTGACTGTATGCTATTTACTTTGGGTTATACTGTATGCTATTTGGCATAGAAGTAGACTTTTTATTTGTTTTTAGACTTGGCTTGACGACTTTCTCGGGTGATACCTTCCCCTCCTGCGTAGAATTCAATGTGGCCAGATCAAGATGCAGAAACTTCTCATCAGTTTGTTATTTTAGTGCTCCAAAATGGTAAATATATGTTAGAAACCATGGAACTACATCCACAGTGAGATTTTCTGTAGTTAATTCTGTGCTGACTCTTGAAGATTCTTGTCTGGTTTTTCCAGTGCCTTTTTTGGCTGAGAGGTTTTCTGTTACCTCCTTAACCATCCTGGGCATTTAGAAAAAAATCTTTGGAATTCCTTGCCAATGTACTTGGAGTTCAAGCTATTACAATTTATTATAAAACTCTCTTATTTGTTTTTCCTTGGGTCCAACTTCTTTTCCCTGGTGTATCTTTGTTGTAATGCTTTAAATTGTCTGCATAAGATTTCAAACATGCCCTACCATCAGTCAGTTGAGCTGTTGAACCATATATGTTACTATGCCAAACTGGACTTAATTTGATAGTCTGACCATATGTGAACTCTGCTCTGCTGCCCTTATTGAAGGACTTTAACGGTGTGCTGTTGCACTTATTGAAGAGCTAACTTGCTGCTATTGTGATCATTAGAAGTGATCATGCTGAAAATGTTATTACTTTGATGATCATTTTTGGCTAATTATACACTGTCCCGTTTAGCTCATCTGGGCTATGAAGGATTACAGGAAAAAGGAGTCTAGGTGGTTATGCTGTAAAGATTTGTGTTTGTAAGCTGAATAAATCTTCATTTGGCTAGGTAAGGGCGGTGATCACATACCCCTAAATACTTGAATATGTTTAGGTTACTTAAATGTCTAGCCATTGGTTTAGTATGATGAAGTGTAATGCCTTGTATGACACTGGAAAACATGCCATTTTTCATTTGGTTGTATCACATTACATTAGTGTGTAAATGCAATGTGATGCAATAGAAAGCACAATAAAACATGACCATTTTTCCATTATATTATTGATTTGATTACATTACATTACATTCAACCAAATGTAGGCTAAATGTTTTTGCTTTTTGTTGTTTTTTCTTAAGATTTTAATGAATAAAGTGTTGGACATAATTAAATACTTAGACTACGCAATTACTTTTTTTCGTTTTTGCAGTAATGCCATACTATTGTTGTCATTTTGCTTGTCCTCAATATCTGAAAAGAAGACATTTTTATGCGTATTGTGGCATGATAAGTAGCAGATTCTTCTTCCTTTTTTTTTGCAAATATTTCCAGATGCTTCAGTGGCTGCATATTTAAATCGGTTATAGTGATTAATGGAAATATAATGGTTTAGGTGCTGGCTTTTTATCCAATCTTAATGGAAGAGTACCTGGTTGTCATACCATTTCCAGTTGCTATTTCTGCGCTGTTGTTAGATTATTAGCATAAAATATCCCTTGCTAGTTCCTGGGTATATTTCATACTTTTTCTGCTTATGACAGAACAAAGATGTAACAGAAGCGATTCAGAAAGTTGCTGCTGCTTATGAGTGCAAAATTGTTGAAGGTGTTCTTACTCACCAACTGAAGCAGTTTGTGATCGACGGAAACAAGGTCATATTGAGTGTATCAAATCCTGAGATGAGAGTTGATGATGCAGAATTTGAGGAGAATGAAGTGTATGCAGTTGATATTGTCACAAGCACAGGAGAAGGGAAGGTAATTTTGTAAATATAAATTTAGAAGGTAATTGTATTATGCATTATTATATACTGTCCTCACATGTTCTTGATGGCTGTCTCATTTGTTATTGGCAATCTTAGCCACACTGCAGGCCTTTTTGTTTTGATTATGAAAAAGTGCAATTAACAGTCATTTATGCTACTCTATATGTAGAGAATGTGCTTTTAACCTTTTCTGACTAACTTGCATGCACGTTCCAAAATGTTCAATTTCCAAAAGATTGTTGGAAAAAATGTGTAAGTGAATTCCAATTCTTTAATATTTGGGTTCTTGCTTTCAGCCAAAGCTGTTGGATGAGAAGCAAACGACTATATATAAAAGGGCTGTGGACAAGAACTATCACTTAAAGATGAAAGCATCTAGGTTTATTTTCAGTGAAATAAGTCAGAAATTTCCCATCATGCCATTTACTGCCAGGTTTGCATTTCTTCCTACTGTTATGTCAATTCTGTCTTCGTCATCAGTGTCACGCTAGGTTTTCTTGTTAATAGGTCTTTGGAAGAAAAACGGGCTCGCCTTGGATTGTTGGAATGCGTCAATCACGAATTGCTGCAGCCTTATCCCGTTCTCCATGAAAAACCCGGTAAGGTTTATAGATTGAGGTTGGCATAAGCAACATAGTTAGTAGACACTACTTGCATTTAGTTGACACAAATATAAGCAGTTTTTATTGGGTAGTCCATTGCTGTTGGGTTTATTTATTCAGTGCTGGATTTGACCCGCTGTTGTTGGCACAGGTGATTATGTTGCTCACATAAAATTTACTGTTCTTCTCATGCCAAATGGGTCTGATCGCATTACATCCCATCCTTTGCAAGAGCTGCAGTTGACTAAGACAACAGATGATCCTGAAATCAAGGCTTGGTTAGCTCTAGGCACAAAGACAAAGAAGAAAGGTGGTGGAAAGAAGAAGAAAGGTAATAATTAGAAATAGAGAAACACCTTGAATGAATTACAAATAATCAAAAGAAAAAAAATAGGAACCTGGGGGTTGAAACAAGTAATTTGATCCTGGGACTGACAAATTGAACTTATGGGGTTCTGAATATGTCAAATAATCCTTAGTTTACCAAAGAAACCTAGTTAATTATGTGATCACTAATCTAGATTGATGACAAGTAAATTGTCAACTCAGTAACCGATGTCCATACTGAATTGAACCCTGACCCCGTGAGTGAGTGTATTTTGATATCCCTCTGCTAATTTTTGCAGTTGTGCGTATAAATTAGTGAAAGAAAAATGGTGAAATGTGATAGCTATTGAATGCATAGACCAATCTTCGAACGAGTCTACAATCATCAGCGATGGAACTAGGTTCCAAGTTGAGATGTGTTTGGTAACTCTAACAGTAAATATGGAACTTCTGTGGAACCTGCCATGGTGTTTGGTTTCACAGGGGTATTAATCCGCTGAAATTATCTGCCTTTTTTCGTGATTCCTCTGTATTCTGTTGTAACTGTGAACTCGGTTCTCAATTTTTCTGTAATTTCCAGGGAAGAAAGGTGACAAACCGGGGGATGCAGCCGATTCTGAGCCCATGGATGATGCAGCCGATTCTGAGCCCATGGATGATGCAGCTTTGAATGGTGCTGTAGCTGAAGACTAAATAAATGTACAATGATCGTTGAAATTTTGCTCCATGTATTGGTTGCGCTCAGTAGCTTTACTCCTCCGGATGTTCATTTTTGTTCTGTCCTTTTTGGCGTTTTTGCTGTCACCATGCTGGGTTGCTGCCACCATATCATCTTCAAAATTTCATCGCTCTTAGTACTGTCTTTGTAGTTTGATGCAAGACGTGTTGACATTTAATTCTACAGGAAATTGACATCAACTGTGACTACGGCTGTGCACGTCTTGTTTGCAGTGATTAAACGCCTCCCTATGTAAATACCAAACTTGACAGTTATGATGATCGGACAACCGGATAAATGGGTCACCTGAGAAGCATAAAAAACCAGTAAATACCAAACTTGACAGATTGCGATTAGTTCATATAAGTTGTTAAGTCAGGCAATGTTTCAGTTAGTATTAACTACTACTGAATTTTGTATAGATTGAGGTATCTATTGTATGAGAAAGATGTGAAAATGAATTGTATTGAACATGAATGTAAGAAATCAGAACCTTGGCTATTTTTTTTGGTGAGTAAAATGATTGCAAAATCGGCCAATTGATCAGAGGAAAGGGGGGAGGGGAGATCGAGTACAGAGCAGGAGGCGAGAACAAACAGATTAAGTGGGGGGAGAGAAGGTTCGAGAGAGAGAGACTTGAGGTGAAAGTAAAGTTAGAATTGAAGTATATCCTCCTTGTTTCACATAATAGAATTGGCCTAA
The DNA here is from genome assembly GCA_028571085.2 of Nepenthes alata. Taxonomy (NCBI): domain Eukaryota; kingdom Viridiplantae; phylum Streptophyta; class Magnoliopsida; order Caryophyllales; family Nepenthaceae; genus Nepenthes; species Nepenthes alata. The sequence continues at coordinate 2,468 of JAOVVI020015011.1, read as the reverse complement.
ATACAAATGGCTAAGCACGTAATGGGCACGGGCACATCTCATCAGAAGAATAAACACAATATTTAATATTTAACACCAGAATATTTAACTACTTAGTATACCAACTAAGTGAATGATATCTAAGTATAATCGTGCAATTTTAGTGGATGCTGAATCGTCCGGATGCTATGCCTTGGAACTGTAGGATGTCATGGGCCGTCCAAGGATCAGTTGTGTAGACTCGCAATATTGTCATGCCCATGAAAACCAACATTGTCCTCAAGTTTAAAATTGGAAAAATCCTGCTGGAACTCGGAGGTTGTCTCCCAAGTAGCCTCCTCGGGCGATTAGGTCTTCCAGTGACTAAGACATGGGACACTAGCTAGTTGTTGCGAAGAATGTGCCTGAACTTGAGAATCTGATGAAGCTGTAGCAAGGGTTGGAAGCTGAGAATATCAGCCGGCAGATCCCATGTGGGGCTGCTATGATCACCATAACACCGTTTAAGTAGGGACACATGAAAGACATTGTGTATTTTGGAGTGTGCCGGCAAGTACAGACGGTAAGCAACAACTCCCGCCTGATCCAGGATGTAGAAGGGACCGTAATATCGCTCGGCGAGTTTGTTAGTTTGCTGTCTCGCCACTGAAGTTTGGTGATAAGATTGTAAACGCACGTAGACCAGGTCGCCGACCAAAAATTCTCGATCTGTCCGGTGAGAATCTGCTTGTTGTTTCATCCTCAGCTGGGCGCACTGCAAGTTGGTCTTGAGAGTAGCCAGAAGAGTTGTTCTTGTGGTCAACAGGTCATCTACAGCTGCTATAGAAGAGGAGCCTTGCACGTAGGTGAGCAGGTTGGGTGGTGAGCATTCATAAACTGCTTCGAAGGGGCTCATTTTTATGGAAGAATGCCATGTTGTATTGTAATGTCACTCAGCCGAAGGTAAGTAATGTACCCATGAGGAGGGAACGCTAGTCACGAATCAACGCAAGTAATCTTCCAAGTAACGATTGACGAATTCGGTTTGGCCGTCGGATTGTGGGTGATAGGCGCTACTGGTGGACAACCGGGTTACCTGCAGTTTGAAGAGTTTCTTCCAAAACAGACTCATGAACAAAGGATCACGATCAGTGAGATATCTGCCGAAAACCCGTGTAACTTACAAACGTCCCTAACAAACACCTCTGCTAAATGCACAGCAGTGAACCGGGTATCCATGGCTAAAAAATGGGCATATTTGGAGAGCCTATCAACGACTACTAGTATAACCGTCTTTCCATGCGAAGGGGGTAGATGAGTAATAAAATCCATGGAGATGGATTCCCAAATATTACCCGGGATAGAAAGTGGCTAGAAGCCCTTGTGGAGCGGTATTAAGAGGCTTGATCTACTGCCACACCGGGCAACTATTGACAAAGTCTCGCACTTCCTTATGCATATCTGGCCAGGAGAAAACTGATGCAATGCGGAAAAAGGTTTAGTGAATGCCGGCATGCCCTCCAAGTGGAGAATTGTCGTACTCCTGCAGGATCAAGTGGGACAGAGCAGACTTAGGGGGTACCCAAATTTGATTATAGAAGAAGATCAAGCCACCGGGCCAGGAAAATTCAGCATGGTCGCCCGGCTGCTCTTGAATGGCCCTGGCAAATGAAGCAGTTGCAGGATGCTTGTCAATTAATCTTCTCAGGGCTGCCAACAAGCCCACGACAGGTTGGGATATAGCTTGGAGTGCTATGCATGTCCCAGACTCGTGCCTAGATAATGCATCAGCTGGGCCATTATTACGCCATGGCTGGTACTTGATGTCGAAATCAAACCCAAGGAGTTTGGTGATCCAGCGCTGCTGTTCGGGGGTGTGGATGGTTTGGATGAGAAGTGATTCGAGTAGTTGATAGTCAGTTTGGATGGTGAATTTGGTACCCAACAAATATTGGCGCTATTTTTTTATTGTCTCAGTGACAACACATAACTCCATAATATAGGTGGAGGAGGTCTGCAGTTTCAAACAAAGTTGTTTGCTTAAATAAGCAATGGGATGTCCCCCTTGAAGCAGCACAACTCCTATGCCTTGCCCTAAAGCAACTATCTATACCACAAATTGTTTGGAGAAATCTGGTAGGGCAAGCACTGGTGTGGTAGTGAGTGCAGCCTTGAGGGAGGTAAATGCTTACTCGGCCTCAGGGGTCCAAATGAAAGTGTTCTTACGTAGCAACATTGTAAGAGGAGCAGAGATCTAGGCATACTAATTCACAAAGTGAAAATAACACCTTGTGAGCCCCAGAAACCTACGCAGTTGGGTAATGCTAGTTGGCTGCGGCCAGTTTTGAATGGCAATAATCTTGGAGGGATCGATTGCCACGCCGCGCTCAGAAATAATGTGACCAAGGTACGACAGCGAGGTGCGTCCGAACTCGCACTTGGACAGCTTGGCAAAGAAAGAATGGGCTTGGAGGATGTGTAGAACCTGGGCAAGGTGGTGAAGATGACTT
>JAOVVI020015010.1:0-11325 GCA_028571085.2 Nepenthes alata | reverse complement strand
TATTTTATTTATAATAAATTTTTAATGAGCATTTATGATTTAAATTTTTTCACATAGTCAATTTGAGCCGGATCTAATAATTAGGGTGTAGGCTGTTATCATAAGATTAATCTATTATGACTTGAAGGGATCAAACTCAAGCCACCAAAGCAATCTCTACAATATATTGATAATATTGTGTATATTTAGCCCTCGTCAAATCTTATGATGTGAGAGTTTTATATATTTGAACATCCTTCGTCGTCCATTGGCAAACCTTTGAAGCCGCCCGACTCATTGGATGGCAATAGTGTCTCCGATTTCATCTTCTGAAATCGAGGCCCTCATCTTTTAAGAGCATGCAAGTTTTAAGCATCACACAAGCTGTGATTGTGACCAGAGGCAATTCCTGCGACCTTCGTTTGCAGGGTTAGAGTTTTGGACATGGATAGTATGTATAAGGTAAGGGATGGAGGCCATTGAACCTTTGCTGGAAATCCTATCATTCTTGAAGTTTGGCTGCCGGGTATGGCCCTCACCAAGGAGGTGCTTACAAAGATTTCTATCCGGCCCAATTTCATAATCTGTCGCTTGAGTATTGGTTGCCGGGAGGATTTAGCTATGTGCCAGTGCGGTTTGGAAGGCCCCTTTTGCTGGTTCCCATTCTGAAGCTTCGACCCGCATTGGAAGCACAGCACCATACTGATTAATGGAAGTCAAATAATTTCAGTAGAGAGCTGGGACTATGATGTTGCCTAATTAAATCCTACTGAAGCAGCCCTACTAAAAAAATGACAGTTCCATACATAAAAATTTTGCCGTATACAAATCCGAGAATTGTCAAGCCATCTAGGTTTATTGTATGTTGTTTTGCATTCTAATATGCTAGAGGCTGTTTTCATGACTTGAATTCTTAAACGTCAAATTACACGGCAACAACTCTATAATTATACTAAGATTTATTTTCAAAAAATAAAGCTGGGGTTTTTGAACCTCCAACCGTTCCCCCAAAGGGGGTGGACAGTAAGGCTGTTCTACATTCTTAACTTCAAAGCTACTCCTTGGATGCACCCTTGTTTCACTCTGATATATACTAAATTAGGTTGATGTAAAGAAAATGAATGCATTTCCATACCATTACTCTCCTTAGAGAATGCTTTTTCTGGCTATATGCTTTTATATTTTGACCGTTGAGAACACTTGTCTTCCACTCTCTTTATAGAAAAAGCCCTTTCTCATTTTCATAATAAAAAGATAAGCTTTTAAGTTTTAACTTGTTGGTTTCTCATTGCCATCTGAGAAGAACACAGGCAATAGAAAGGCCTTATCTAGAAGCATGGAAGTGTTTGCCTGTGTACTAATTTTAGGAGCTTTTGTCAAAACATCAACAAGGTAAGCTTTTCATAATATAAATATAAGTTTTGATACTTTGTGTACTAATTTCACGAGCCTAATCTCTTTTTCATAATAAAAAGTTAAGCTTTGAAACTTTAGCTTGGTGGATTGTCACTGCAATTTGAAAAGAACACAGGTAACAAAAAGGCCTTATCTAGTAGCATATAATATACTAATTTTAGGAGCTTTTTTCAAAATATCAACAGTGGTTCACAATAAGTTACAGCTTCTTCACAAGAGATTCTCATTTGACGATAGGTACTCATGTTTTTCAAAGTAAGTGAAGAGTAAATGCCTCGCTCATGTGCTTAAGGTATGTACATGCTTATAAGATCAAGCAAACAGGGCCTTAAGTTTAGATCAAGGCAGCCGCGCACCTCACACAATAGGATTCTTAGTTCTTGTACTTCATCGTTTCCTTTTCAAATCCAATTGTTGGGAACTGTTTGGCATATTCCTCAACCTCATGGCGGATATCAGCAATCTCTGATTGAAAAGAAGCAGACTGCATCGTGGCCACAAAATCCTTCAACTTTGTTCCTGATTCACCCAAAGCAAACTTCTCTTGTAAGAAAATCAGTACATCAAACACCAAAACAGATATGCATCACTAGGAGTGTGTTTGTTTTTCAGTCTGCTCATTTAAATGTGTACATATTCTTGACTCCATGGACGAGTCCAAGATTTTTTTTTTTACCGTGGGGATCAATGAATAAAGTGATCTCATAAAAAATATCATAATAGATTAACACTTGCATAACTATACTGTTTTTATATGATCAAGATATTGTTTTTCTTAAAAAAAATTATCATAAAATGACTCATAAGGGTTCGTATGTTAGTGGTCAACCAAAAATTGTGGAATGAACACAAATTCAATAGCACCTTAAATTATAAATATATTTTTATCTCATTCCCTTTCATTTGTATTTTTTATGGAGTTGATGGAACCTAGTAACCCTATCATACATTCAACGAGATGCATGTTAAAGAGATTCTAAAGTAGGACCTTTTGTTTCAGCCTTGATTTTCAAAGACAACTTCACAGCAGCATCGAAGTACTCGGCCACTTTAACAAAGTCTTCCTCAACAAATCCTCTAGACGTGAGGGCAGGGGTACCTGAAGAACAATATTTTCCAAAGGGTAATGAATTTTTAAGGCATCATCTAACTAGGAGTGTGGTTATGGTATTCCCACAAAGAACACTCCTATATTTATCCAATGTTCGGGATTAAAAATTTGGTGTATGAATGGTACAGATTAAATAACTATTTAAATTATTTGATATAATCTAAACCATTCATTTACCTAAGCTTTGATATTAACTGTTGGATAAATATAAAAGCTTAGGATGTGTTAAAGGATGAAGCCTTTACCCATTCTGATGCCACCGGGGACCATGGCAGACACATCTCCAGGTACGGTGTTCTTATTGGCTGCAATATGAACAGACTCCAGCACCTTCTCAACTCTGGAGCCGTCAATTCCCTGAAGAAGCCATCATTATTTGACAGAAAACATTCAGTTTCTTTACGATAAATCTATGTATGTAAACTGAAAGTATAATGAGACTATCTACTGTATATTTCAATAAACCATTTAATTCTGCTAAAATTGTTGTTGCATATTTCACCAATTTATTCAATTTTCTTATAACTTTATTTAAATTGAATTGATATTTAACAAGTTCATTAAATATTTATAAAAAATTAACAAGAATATACCTTTACATTAATTTTTCAACTTAATATTAAGGTAAAGAATACATTTTTCTCGAATTGTCATTTATAATTATTTTGAATTTTATGAATTGGAAGAATATAAGTTCAAGTTTCTTTTTTAAAAAAAATTGGGTGAATGGGTGAGTGTTGATAGGATAAAATGTATTTTATTTCTTCAAATTTTCACGTCCTTAGACCCACCCTTACAGAATCTCACTTAAAGTAAAATCAAGTACGGAAGAACATTTCTTCATAATCACCTTGTTTTTCAAGTTTACTAAAACCAAATGGTTTTCTGTACCACCAGAAACAAGCTCGAAACCCTTCTGTATCAGAGTCTGCAGAACCCAGCGTTCAAGACATTAGTAACCATAAGGAAGAAACTGTCATACTACATAGAACACGATAATATGAAGACTGAAACGTCATCAATGGCGTTGTCTCATTATTCTACTGGTTCATGATATCATACCTCTGCAAATTTTGAGCAATTACTAAGAACTTGCTCTTGATAGGCTCTGTACTCAGGAGTCATAGCCTGCATTTGTGCAAATTACATAAGCAATGAGTATGGAACAGAAAATAGTTCAGTTTACAGAGCTATTAAACATTACCAATTTGAAATAGAAGGTCATGAAAGGGAATGACCAAATGGATAACGATTAACAAAATAGATGAAAGATTATCTAGTAGTCCCCGGTTAGATGCAGGAATTGGGCCTTTGATTTCAAAATTGAAATTATAATTTCAAACTTGATTCCAATTTTGTTGTTTGCCATCTAGTAGAATTAGAATCCTAATTCTAAATTTTAATTTCTTTAAATTGAAAAATAAAACATAATAATTTTTTATAATTTTTAGGAATAGAATAAAGAATTATAATTCTAAAATTATAAATTATCTAACAATTAGATATAATAAAATCAAACAAGGCATAACCCATTTGATAAAATATTTTTGGTTATTTGGGTTAGAGATGTGCTAGTTATAGTTTTAATTTTTAATTTATTTGTTTAAAAAATCATAAAAATATTATTTAAAAACTTAAAAACTAATATTTTGATAAAGAGTATTGTTTAAAAATATTTTGACATAATATGGATCTATGAAACATTATCTATATTTAAAATATTATATTATATTATATTATATTTTATACATTAAAAATTCTAAATTTATATTAGGATACTTATTTTTTTTATGTTTATGTATGTACTAACAAATTAACTATATTTTGACTTTATCTTTCTCTCAAAATTATAATTTTTTATACAATCCAAACAATGAAAATTGAATTTTATCCAATTCTTATTCCAACATAATTGAAAGTAGACTTATAATTCTAGATTTCAATTTCAATTCTACAATCTAAACAGATTTTAAAGTTATTAAACTCAGATATACTGCAATCTAACTTGATCAACTATTTTAGTACACTTCATAGCCAGATTGACATACTAAAGACCCACTGCAGCCTCTGTTTAATCAGAAAAATTAAAGAATCTAGTCCAAATTAACCTATCGAACAAACATCATTTGACCAGGAGTGGGGCTACCTGTCCTGTGTATCCATGGCACAATAAGCCAGTTTTCATTAGAATAATATATTAAAATTTCTTCCATCCCAATTACTCCAGTGTTCACCATTTGTCTTTGTTATACATTTCTATGTACCTCACTTCAAACTGTTCGTCTGGTTTAAAGAAAATGAGAAAAAAAAGGAAAATAGTATGGAAAAAAATATAAAAAAATGAAAGAAGAGTATTTTCTTTTCTTTATTGGATATTATGAAAATTCATATCGGAATGAAAATAAATTATAAGAAAAATATTTTTGTTGTTCGATAACCAAAGAAAAAAGTAAAAAGAAGAAAAATACATGCCTTTAATATGTGAATAAATTCATTTTTGGTGGCTATTTTATGTACTTATTTGAACCATTTTAATGTCCCAATCTATGCTCAAAGAATCCATTACAGATGGTTTGAAGGGGAGAAAAGAGTAGAGGACACTAGTGAAGAGAGTTTAGAGAAGAGTTTGGGTGACTGATTGGAAATAGAATTTGAACGACAGCATCCAATTTGTTCGAAAAATTAAACAAGAGACCCAATTATTTTTCTTTCAATTTTTATTTTCCTTTTGTTTTAAATGGAAAGTGATTTTTTATAAAATACATATTTTCTATAATGCTTTTTCATAAAAGTTTCAATCCAATCTAAACATAAAAAATATATATTCTTTAATTTTTTCTTTCTTCATCTATTTTTCAAACTAAACATATTGTAAACAAAGCGACGCAAGGGCAAAATATTTAGAATAGTTAGAGCCTTATTGTAATAATAGGCGAACTCCGAGTTAGGAAACTAGACACCTAACAGCTTCGGTTCTGAAAATAGAATATAGTTTAAAACTGATAACTGAAACGGACATATGATCTGATAGAACAAGCATGGATAAAAATGGAAGTTAGTAATATCTCAGAAGCTAACCAACAGGAAACAACTACTTTACAGAGAACAAACCTGCTTCAAAGAAACTGCTAAGGCAGTGATTGTGTGGTTATGAGGACCACCTTGAAGACCAGGAAAGACAGCCTGATTGATTTTGTCTTCATAGTCATACAAAACCTATCAAAAAAATACGAGTATCAGTGCAATTTAGAGAAAATAATCCCAATTTCAGGGAAGTTAGACTTGTTGAGGCAAGAAATTAGTGTTATGCATTGCAAAAACTCATCTATTTAATGTTAGAATTTTCCCATAATATATATTTAGTAATTTATTAAAATAATTAAAGGTTATGGTCCAATACAATTTTGTTTTGTTTTATTAGAGAAGTAATTTTCTTAGTAAGCCTTATCTTTGATGGAAAGAATATTTATGTAATTAAAAAATTAGTTATCTTCTTAATTTATAAATGACAAAATTACATATCGTAATTATGTGGATAAAGTAGGCAGTTTTCTGGATAATATGAGAGCGGTATTTTCAATTTCCAATTTCAAGGAAGTTTTTAACATCCTGCTTGACATTTTCCTTCTTTAAGATATTCAGCCTCCTGGAAAAATCACTAACTATTTTCTTTACAAAATATCTGCAACTCTTATAAAAATAAATAATGGTAAAGAGAGAAAAACTGGCTTCAAGTTCTTCAAGAAAAATTACGGTAAGTATGGATTCAGATATGTATGATGTTTAATTCTGTACTTTGTATTATGAAATAACATGATAATTTGACTATCAATAGAATAATTTTAACTCATAAAATTTTACATTCAATTGACTCACCTCCAACCCTTGTTTATTTATCTCCTTGACACCCTTTCTAAAGAATATCATTGCTCCTCGCGGTCCACGAAGGGATTTGTGGGTTGTGGTGGTAACCACATCAGCATAATCAAACGGGGATGGGATGACACCAGCTGCAACCAACCCACTAATGTGTGCCATATCTGCCAACAAGATTGCTTTCTGCTTATCACATACCTGCCCAACAAAAATTGAAATCAAAGGCTTATATAAGATGTTAAAGCACGAAATGACGTTGCTCCAGTATCTTTGTATGCAGTCAATTGGAAGGATATTACCTTACGAATACGAGCATAGTCGTACAGTCGTGCATAGGCACTAGCGCCAGCAACTATCAATTTTGGTCGGTAGAGTGTGGCACTTTTTTCCAACTGCATTCATGAATGGCCATGAAAAACAAACCATCATTGAACAATCACATGGATTCTTGGTTAAGAATAAACAAGATAAGTCGCTTGCTAACTAAATATTTCTTGTGGATTATCTTGGATCTTCCTGTAGATGTATGACAAACATTTTGTGAAAGTAACAATGAAAAGGTTAATGTGGCTCCCTGTGCCATGAGCAACAGGTAAAATACATAATTTGCAATTAGAGAGGGATGCAGAACAAGTTTTATTAGTTTCTTTTGATTCTCTGTATCCACAAGATCATCTCGCATAATTTGGACCCAGTAACGACCATCACATAATGAGTTGACGTTTATGTATATAGCATGAAATATGAAAATTGAACCACAACATTAAGTAGAAAGCGGCAAGGTATCCCAAATTGTAATCATTCTTGGTCTCCTGTATCAGTTGATATAACTTTTTCATCAGTAATTTACCATGAAAATGTCTATAATTAGATGTAGGTATGCTAATAATACAAAGTCCAAACTGGCATTGATCGTAGTAAAGAGGAAGAGCTATAAGCAGTGTAGGCAAACATGATGAGATTCCATGAAAAGAATAATGAAGATGCACCTGGTCATAGTCAATATAGCCTGTGCTTTCGTTCAACCTGTATGGCATTGTTTCAAAAAAGATGGAAACTGCTGATATCTTCTTGGTGTCTGTCTGTATCATAGCAGTAGAAGTTGAAATTTCACACTTAGTAGAGCTTTAATATGAAAGGTGAGTGATTGATTACAGTGCAAAACCAAGATATTTCAACATCATTACTGTTCATAGACCAAATCAGAATACAATATCGTTGCTATTCCAGAGTCCTGCATTTTGTGCAAACTCTAGAATTTATTCCAAAAATTATATTATGGATTGTATACATAAATGAAGCTTAAAGAGGGGGTCCAATGTAATTGCTCTCAATCACAAATATACATATGCAACCGAAAGCAGTAATTGAGTAATTAAGAATTTTGACAAACGGTTCTTATAATTGTCTTGAAAATTTCACATTTTCTATATTTTATAGAATCTTTAAAAAAGAGAGAAATTTACTATACATAAGTTTGAAAATGATTTCAATCATGTCAATTGTTTTGTCCCGCTTCAACATAATATAATTGTCAAACAACTAGGAGGAGGAAAAACATCAACATGATTTTGGAAATTATATCTTAGATGGAGAATAACGGATCATTGTTGTGTTTTATCAGCCAAACAGAATGGTTGCAGAAGTTAGCAATCAGGAAATTATTTAAGTAATATTACCTGGTAGCCATGTGACAGATGCCCACCATGAGGAAGATCAAGTGCCATGATTCTTTCATGAGGCTTCAACAAGGCAGTGTAAACTTGGAAGTTAGCTGGAGAGCCAGATAGGGGCTGTACATTGACTGTAGAGTAAAAAAAAAAGATTTATAACCTGTCCTATTAAGCCAGAACAAACAAAATTTAATGACACATAAAGCATATTAGATAACTGCAATCAAAACTGTTGCCTTTACCACCATCTGACTTAAAATCTTCACACCGTCAATTTGGAAGTAGAGAAAAAGAGACACCAATTTAAGTGTAATGTCCTACTGTTAATACCATAAAATTGGCAGTTTCTTTTGGTGCATGTCCGACATTAGATTTACAGTTGAAAGAAAAAAAAAATTATGACAAGTGAAACAACCATGAATTGAAGAAATTGCCACAAGCTAAAGAAGGAAAAGGGCAAAAGCATTGCACAAGAAAAATAGGAACATCACCTCCCCACTTTGCAGGATCCAACCGAAATGCTTCTAATGCACGCTTTTGGCACAAAGTTTCTGCCATGTCAATATACCTGAAACACAGAATTTTCATCACTTCACAATAAGTAAAAGTGAACAGCTTCAAAAATAAGAAAGGTACTCCATCGATTCGTTAACAGCATAATAGTGGGGTGATAATTTAATTCTTTTAGGAAACAAAGAGGAAATAGACACCAGTCTACATACTCATTTCCTCCATAATATCTAGCACCTGGATATCCTTCACTGTACTTATTGGTCATGACAGACCCAACCGCTTGCATCACGGACAGCGAAGTGAAATTCTCTGATGGTATAAGTTCAAGCCCCTTTATTATAAGAAAGAAGAGGAAAAGAAACGAAAATGATAAATTCCTTAATGATGATAGGTAAGCAATATTCTTTAGTAAAGCTTACACTAAAAGCAAAATCTGTTTATGATAGGTATTACAAATCATCACATGAGAATGATGTGTAACTTAAATTGTAACTTATACCGTGTATAGTATTCATTTCAAGCTTTTAAAACAAAATTGCTTATTCAAGAAAGATATGCCAAATCATGTCAAAAACACAAATTACTGCACACTATTCCGTCAGTCAAAGAACTAGTAATTGAAGTATATCGATTAACAATCCCCAAACTAGAAATAAAGAAAATTTTAACTAATCATTCTAACTTCTCGTTTGGGTATAAAGAGGAGCAATAAATGAGAATAAACCTTCCACTGCCTAGCCTTTTCGAGCTCAATAATGTCCGCGACCACAGGATCAACAACCTCAAGTGGAGCATTCAATTGCTTTGGCCACTGAAATGCAGAACTTCGTATATAGGTCAAATAAAAAACCCGCCAATTCATGAAAAACAGAATTCAACAAGTAATCGTGTACATACATATAAATGAAACAAATATGGAATCGTATTCACTAACCGTAACATGTGATCTGTCCCTTTCATATGCTGCTTCATTCGGCAAAGATGACTGCGCGAAAACCAATCGGGAAAAGAAGAAATTTAAGATTTGATGCATCGCGTACAACAGCGAAATGTTTTTCGTGTTTCGAGAAAACAAGTTAAACAACTAACCATATAGTATATGGGAGCGGCGTTGAAAGAACTGCGAATAGACTTGCTGACGGAAGACGAGAGCCTGCGAAGCGCCATTGCCATTACCATTCTCTCTCTATCTCCCCGGTTGGCAGCGCCTTCCGAGTCCTCTTGGTTGAGGCTGAGCTTTTGGTGGTTGGTAAAATTCTTTAGGCTTTCCGTCTTCTCGTGACGTAGGGTGGTCGTTCATTGTTGGCCTTTTATTTTGTTTTTTTTCTGTCCCGAAATTTAGAATAAAGTTTGAAAATATGAAATAAAAATTAATTTGTTTGGAATTAAAATTATATTAATAATTAAATTTATTATTCAAGTTATACAATGAATTATAAACAGAGAAAAATAATTATTTTTTCAATTCTGGGGAAATATAAATAGAAAAAAAAAAGCCTCCGCCAGAATTTTTATATTTTTGAATGAAAAATTTGTATATAATATAAAATCGTTTAAAAATATAATATTTTTGGTAATATTCTTAAGTTAATATCATTTTCAAAATTATGATATATTTCAATGTAAATATTATTTATATAAAAATAAATACCTAAATATTATATTTATGTAAATATCATCTACATATATTTATGTAAATATTATCTGGTGTTAATTCTAAATTAACTATAGATAAAGGAACTTAGTATTATACCTAAAATTTAAATTTTGATTCGAATTTTCTATTTGAGATACTAAAATTCTTAATTTCATAATACTCAAATTATTAGTATTATAAAATAAATTTACTCTATATATTGCTTATTTTGGTACATTTATATTAATTATTTATCCTTTTAGGATTTATTTGTGATGGTATATTAATAATGGACTGGCTCAAAAAAGTCAACAGAAGCTCAAGAAGGACGGTCAACACTTTGACGGCCCAGTTGGAGAACGGGCCCAAAAGATAAAAAGCCCAGGACAGTCAACGCTGGAATTGACCGTCTGGGCAGTCCACTTGCTCGCAGACGGTTAACCCAACGTTGACCGCCCGCGTTCAACACGTTGAGCCCAAAGGGGCTTTTCTACAGTAATAGGCATAGACCATTCAAGCCCGTGGGCCATAAGGTGGCCAACCACGGCTTTCGAAACATCTTTCACGATCCCAACTGGCACTCAAAATGGACATTGATAAAATTGGCGCCCTTCACATAAGGAAGGCACCATATTTTTTTAATTCCTTGCCAACTGGGACTCTCCAACGGTACAATATTTAGGAGGAAGGTGACCGGTTTGAAAAGCTGTTGACCGCCTCACAAGGAAACTATAATGCTCAACTTGGCAACTGGCATCTACTCCAGAAGGCAAGCCAGCCAAGGTTCACGGAGGGGATCGCTTATTCCAAAGAAGGAAGATCACTCTCTCAAATCATAAATAAAAAAACACTTTTTGGTGCTTACGTGAACAATCAAGTTTCGACCCCGTTAAAAGTATAGCGGAAGCAAAAAATAAATATCCGATACACGTAAATGATATTTAGAACTAGATGCTAACGAGATAACAAGTATGCACAATATAAACAACGATGAACAATAATGATAAATACGTGATTTTTGGTGATGAAGTGAAAACTCGATACCCACGGTATCGAAAAAAAATACTTCGGGCTTCAACGACCAGGGAAGTAATGCACTATGAAAATCAACTTACAGTCCG
>JAOVVI020015009.1:0-11325 GCA_028571085.2 Nepenthes alata | reverse complement strand
CGCTTCCTAAGCTGAAGCTTCGGACTCTTTGCTTGGTTTGTACAAGTGTTCGTTCTTTTTGTGACGCATGACTAAGTATTTTGTCCTTAGCTTTAAGTGTGAGCATTGAAGAATTGTGCTGCCTTCTAACCTCTCAGATCGCATGGCTTTGCACGAAGTCCCTAGAACTCGACCTCACGGGCTACTCGGACGAAGCCGAGTTTTTATAATACGACCATTGGGGCCACTTGGGTAGGACCAAATTTTTGAATATGACCTCTGGGGCCGCTCGGATAGGACTGAGTTTTTAAAAAATGACCTCTGGGGCTACTCGGATAGGACCGAGTTTTTAGAATATGACCTCTGGGGCCACTAGGATAGGATCGAGTTTTTTAATACGACCTTTGGGGCCGCTCGGATAGGGCCGAGTTTTTGAATACGACCTCTCGGACCGCTGGGATAGGATCTAGTTTTTGAATATGACCTATGGGGCCGCTCGGATAGGGCTGAGTTTTTAGAATACGACCTCTGGGGCAACTTGGATAGAGCAAAGTTTTTGAATACGACCTCTGGGGCCGCTCGGATAGGACCGAGTTTTTAGAATACGACCTCTAGGGCTGCTCAAATAGGATCGAGTTTTTGAATATGACCTCTGGGGCCGCTCAAATATAATCGAGTTTTTGAATAAGACCTCTGAGGCCGCTCGGATAGGGTCAAGTTTTTAGAATACGACCTCTGGGACCGCTCGGATAGACCGAGTTTTTAGAATATGACCTCTGGGACCGCTCGGATAGAACCACGCTATTGAATACGACCTCTGAGGCCGCTCGGATAGTGCCGAGCTTTTTAATACGACCTCTAGGGCCACTCGGATAGGACCGAGTTTTTGAATACGACCTCTGGGGCGCTCGGATAAACCGAGTTTTTGAATACGACCTCTGGGGCCACTCGGATAGGGTCAAGTTTTTAAAATACAACCTCTGAAGCCGCTCGGATAGGACAGAGTTTTTAGAATATGAGGAAAGTTTGTTCCCTCTTTAACTCGAGAGCAGTCTTGATATTGATGATGGAACGTGAGAATGCATCATGATGGACATATTGAAGGGACCCCTTTATTCATGTAGATGTTTTACATAGAGTGGCCTCCAGGGCCATTTTAATTCTTCACGTTACATTAGTGCCCTAAGTCCTAGATGGCGCATGTTTGAGCCTTAGCGTCTTTCTTGCCTGCTCATGTTCTCCTTGTTGCCCTTTGTAGGGCGTGGCCTTTTGACAGCTCTGATCTGTGCTGGCCTTACGAAGTCGGCATACACGTAGCCCCCCAGTTAAAGGTCAGGCGCGCTCCGCGCTCATGATGGCCTTACCTTTTGAACGGCTTGACCGACCGCGTCCTGTTATTCTGGGGGCATGCCCGGGTCGTGGTAGGAAACAGTTGAGATAGCCCTCTGATGCCAACCTTTCGACCTCCAGCTGTAGCGTCCTACAGTCCTCGGTGTCATGGCCACGGCTGCTGTGGTAGTGGCAGTATTCCTATTAGTCACCCCATCTGGGTTTTTCAACGCCTTGAGCCATCTCAAGAACTCCTCGTCTCGGATCTACCTCAGGATGCTGGTGAGCGACTCATTTAGGGCAGGTGTGCCTGATGGCTCGTTTCCTCCAAGGACAATCCGTTCGGGCTCGTTTCGCCTGGACGGTCCTTGGGATTTCAGCTGGCTGCCAGCTCTTCTTTTTCCTTCTCCTGTCCTCGGGGACTGGGGGTCTTCTCTGTCCTCCCGCCTACTTATTTCGCCGATCTTGTGTCCGAAGACCATCCTCTAGAGCCTCTTGAGCCCTTTCTTCGTCGGGGACTGGGTCATGGACTTCTTTTTATTGAGGTAATCCCTCAATTCGCCAGAAGCTCGGGAGATCATGTCGCTCCTCCTAGGATGCAGTTGTCCGTGAACTTTTGAGGCGTGCTCCCCTGGACTGCTCGTCCAACTTTGCGCAAAGAGTGTGGATTTCTCTCGAGAGGCTGTCCACCTTCCTTACCAGTTTCCGCATGCTAGCGCCCAGACTGCCACTCATCGTGCTGCTTGATGGGAGGCATCTGCTGAAGGGTCCCATGTCTCAGACGGATGTGCTGGCTTGCACCCGCTTGTTCACCATTTTTGGTATGCTGGTTGTTCTGTGATGGTAGGAAGCGACGTGCCTTTTGTCACGGGTTCCCACAGACGGCGCCAATGTTGCGTTCAAGATTTCAGGGTCCGATGAAACACAAATACTTTTGGGCCTGAAAATGTAGAGAGGGAGAGACAGACACCGGATTTTACGTGGAAAGCCTCCTCTTGAATGAGGAGGAAAAACCACGAGGCTCTAGGCTTTTAAAATGCTTCACTATGGGTTAAAATCTTACAAAACACAAGCTTTGGGAGTATCTTCCCTCTTTCTCCCTTGTCTCTCTACGTAGAAAGCTCTCTCTCTTGGGAGGATTTTGAGATTCTTTTCTTCTTATTTTCTAAAGAGAAAAAAGGGTCATTTGTTTGTAGCCTTTGCTAGGTATTTATAGAAAAAAATTATGCCGTTGAGGAGAGGACACGTGGCAGCTGACGTATAACCGGGAGGTTGTCTACCTGTCCTGTCAGTCATGCCAGGCGCGTGAGGAATCTGTCTGCCAACCCCGCTGGCATTTTGATGCGTAGAATCTAGGTGTCATTTTGATGTGACCAGGCGTGCTCTGAGCATTATTATCCGCTGTGGAAGCGGCGTCTTGCAGTGGCTGCATGCTCCTTGGTAATAGCGAAGTTGTTTAGTTATCTCTCACTGCCGTGTATGAAACAGTCCTCGTCCTTATGTGGCGTGCCTTGTCCCTTCATCGCGGACTTGTTTGAAGGAGACAGCTCTCAGACATTAATTGATTTCTTAGTGATTTGAAGGATCTTTGGTTCCTTGTCGGGGGTCCTCGGGTCTTTTCTGACTTCTCGGACTAATCTGAGACTCGAAGGAACGTTTGACGTCTTCGGGCTCCTTGGTCACTGCGAGCCAACTGAATTCTCATACTTGGTCATTTTAGCTTCTTGTACGGAGACGCTAAAATTATCCTCGTCTGTTAGAAGGTCCTTTGGTCCTCTTCCTAGTCCTCGTATTTATGGGGCTAGGGTTCTCAGACATTTCTTGGGTTTCCTTGATGACGTCAGCCTCTCGTGACGTCCTCGAGCTTCTTTTAGTCAAATGGGCCTCCCGAACTTTCGTCGGCACTTGAACTTTTGGGACACTAGCCCACGTTCTCGGGCACGTTAGACCAATTTAACTTAAGGAATTAAATTTAGCTTTTGGGCCTCATGGGCCAGTATGTCCTCTTGATCCGAGGTCGTAATTTTGGGCCTTTTCTTTAGACCGTATTTTATGGGCCCTTATATTGGGACCCAATAAGTTGGATAGAAATGAATAGAGTGAAAATAAAATAATTAACACGTAGAAATAAAATTTGGAAAAAAAATATAATATTGGGAATATATAACCTCATTTGTTTAATAGAAATGCATAAATACTCCCAGTAATTTATTTTTTATTTGGTGTGGATAAAATAAAAATAAAAAATGTAATGAAAAGATATAAATAATATACTGTTATTATAAATAATATAATACTTTAGAATAAAAAAATAAAAGAATAAAATATACTCGAAAATTGGGTTTTATTCGATTAATAATTTTGCCATAATCTTATTTTTGAAATAATTATTAATAATTACTGCCGACAATCAACATCAGATATTAACGACGTCAACTTCAACAACAGCCGAAGACTAATGCTAACATATAATTTTATTCCGATAATAATAATATTATTATAAAATATAAAATAAAATAAAATAAATGTTATATTATTAAATTTAAAATACAATAATTTTATTTGAAATGAAAATAACAATTGTTGTTGTCAACCTTAGTTACTAAAGCTGTAGTTACAATGTAATTGCCGCACCCGATCATTTTGGTCCGAGACAACCACCAAATCATGGAAAGGTTTAAATCAAACTTATCAAATCTATTCTGTTGCGTTTCGGATCTCGGAGTACCGGTACAATACAAGTGTTTGAGAGTGTAAGGTGTAGAGAATGAGAGATTAAAATCGAGTTTTACGTGGAAAGCCTCCTCTTGAATGAGGAGGAAAAACTACGAGGTTCTGGAAATTTAGAAAATGTTTCACTATAGTTCGAAGTCTTACAAAGTACAAGTTTGGGAGTTTCTTCCCTTTCTCTTTTTTGTTTCTCTCCTTTGGAAGCTTTAGAGCCCTCTTGAATGAGGAGAAAAAATCACGAGTCTCTGGGCCTTTGAAAAATACTTCACTATAATTCGAAGTCTTACAAAGTACAAGTTTGGGAGTTTCTTCCCTTTATGTTTTTTGTTTCTCTCCTTTGGAAGCTTTAGATCCCTTTTGATTCTTCTTGTTCGAAAGAGAGAAAAAAGGTCCTAAGGCAAGAGCCTTTACTAGGTATTTATAGGAAAAATCGTGCAGTTGGGGAGAGGACACGTGGCAGCTTGCGTATGGCCGAGAGGCTGTCCACCTGTCCTGTTGGTCACGCCAAGCGTGTGAGGGAGCCGTCCACCTGTCCCGCTGGCCATGTCAGGCATGTCGGCGTGTGCAAGGAGGCATGCTATTGGCGCCGCTGGTAGGGCCTGAGCGTGTCAGGTGCGTAGACTCCAGGCGTCAGTTTTGATGTGACTAGGCGTGTTCCGTGGGGGCGGCGTCTTGCAGTGGCTGCAGGTTCCTTGGAAATCAGCAAAGTTCCTTAGTTGGCACTTTCGGCCATATATGAGATAGTCCTCGTCCTTGTGCGGCGTGCCCTGTCCCTTTATGAGTTCGCGGACCAGTTCGAGGGAGGAAGCTCTCGGACGTTAACTGTTCTTTGAAGGACTTGAAGGATCTTTGGTTCCTTGTGAATGGTCCTCGGATCTTTTCTGACTTCTCAGACTAATCTGAGACCTGATGGAACATCTGAGGCTCTCGGGCTTCTTCTCCTGGTCCTTGTACCTTGGGGCTAGGGTTCTCGGATGTTTCTCAGGTGTCCTTGATGTTATCAGCTCCTTGTGGTGTCCTTGAGACCCTGTTGGTTAAAGGGACCTCTCGGACATTTACCGTTACTTTGGCTTTTGGGACACTAGCCCACGTTCTCGGGCTCGTTGGGCCAGTCTAGCGTAAGGAATTAGCTTGGACTTTTGGGCAAGTCTAGCGTAAGGAACCTGCTTGCGCTTTTGGGCCTCTTGGGCCATCCAGTCCTCATGTTCCGTGGACACTTCTTTGAGCTTTCGTTTTGGGCCGTAATTTATGGGCACTTATATTGTAACCCAACATATTCCATAATATTTTAAATCGTAATAAAATCGATGTGAAAAATTAACCGGATAGACTAGTTTGATTTTTAACATTCGTTTTAAATTTCTATTAATGTTATCAAATTTATACATGCCGACATGATTTATATATATTTGTAAAAATAATAAGGCAAGAGTTCAATGTTGAACTGATAGGATATGCCGACATAATTTTTATGACTGTTGCCTATCTTAAGGGTGATAACGGTGGCTTAAGGTCAACTCGTAGGGTCACGAGAGAGGATAGTCAAGATTTTTTATTTTCTTCTTGAGTCTCTTTCGAAATTAATGATCCACTTAATTTTTAGATAAACAGATAAAATAATACTGAAATCATTTATATATTAAGTAAATTTGAATCATCCTATAGTTTGCATGAGAATTTTTCTATATATCAGCATGCTTGGGAGGGTACTAGTTCATTATGGATTGATTAGACTGTAAATATAAAAAACTTCCCACCCAAATTCAATCGTCCTTTCCAAATTCAATCATTATCACCTTTCAAAAAAAAAAATAAATAAATCCAATCATTACCAGGTAGGAAAGCTTTGAGATCTCAGATTTCAATCGTTATAACGATAGTCCCATTCGGATTTAATTGCTCTGCCCCAAATGACAAGTCATCGTCGGCCGCTAAATTACGTATAAATGAGATTTAAATTTTAATAGAAAAAAATAAAAAATACATATATAATAATAATTTTTTATAACATGCAGATTTTAATATTTAGCCGTTAGATTATGCAGATCTATTAATTGAAGATAAATTAAAAGCACTCTAACTTACCAGTGTGTTAGAGTTTCATATATTAGAATATCATCCCAATGTGATTTATTCTATATTAGACAAAAATATTGTCTCAGCTCTTGATCAATGTAAATTCTAATAATAATTTAAAATAATTATGACTTATGAAATTAAATTTCAAATATAAAATAATAACTAAAGCAAATCTCAAATTCGGTTTAGACCTGACAACTCTTCTAATAGTCTGACTATAACCAGAATAATAAACAATAATAATGTCATTCGTTCACATGATCTCTCTGGACTATTATTCCGGACAAATAAATAATCATGACCTGATCCAAAATATCATAAGGAAGAAGTGACTGATGATAATACAAATAAAATCACCAAACCATATAAACCAAACCCCACAAAATCCAATTGCTTAAATAATCTAACTGTTGTTTCCTTGACAATATAACATACAATCATCATTCTATTCGCTATCCCAAATAATATTAAAATATATCTGTTACAGTTACAATTCGAATACAAAGTGAAAATTTACCAAATATAAGCGAGACTTTTATTTAATCTGCGTCCAAATTTTCTACAATGTATCCGAAACCCGCTAATTTGAAGAGATAAAAAGTAATAAAAAATATGAGCCGAATACTCAACAAGTATCAGCATATATACATATAATATATATAACAAACCCATAAAAAAGCATTATCAATTGTCCGTAATATCATATCAAAGAAAGTTTGAATGTGGTATCGTACTCAAAAGTATAATTCGAATCGAAGATCAAAAGTTTCAAATGTATGATGCCAACTAAATTCCCAATGATGGGTGAAATCTATAAATCTCAATCGAAATCTCAAATATCAATTAAGAAAGGTAAAATATATTAAAAATCTAAAATATGCATAATTTGAATAATCAAAGACTGAAAGACTAACTTAAAAATGGGTTATATGCAATCCTAATAACCTTAAACCATATTACTACTATTTAAACTTATAGGTAGAATTGTCAATATATTTTCTCCAATAAAAGAGACAAAATACCACTTTTTTTTACTACTCTTGAATGATAGGTGTAATTCTTAAGTCTATCTCTTATATTGCGACGTCCGAATATATTATTTCTATTTTATTCTTACAATGGTTCTCACAAAAATATACATTGGGGAGGATCTATATATCACATATTACGAAGTTTTTTCTAACTGGAGGAAAATGTATGAAATTTTCATTCGGGAAGGTCACACAAAACTTCCCCATCAAAAAAGTCGCATATTGAATCACAAAATAAATATTGAGCCCGATGCAAAGTACAATGCATGAATACCACTTGCACAGTCTATATGTAAATTTTTATGACTTTTTCTTTATAAATATACTAATATATAAATATAACATCTCAAAATATGTACCCGTTTTTTCACTAAAATAAGTAAAATTTTTAAATATTAACAAAATTGAAATGAAATTTCAAAACAATTGATAAAAGTAACATGCATGCACGAGGAGTCAAATAAGATAAGTAAAATTTACATACATGTACATTAAATCGGCCAAACGTAAGCAAAAATTATCAAAAATATAAATAGATTAAGAATAAGATGTAAGAAAATTTATCTCAATATCCAATTAAACAAATCTGACAAAAGGGTATTTTGAAATCATCTAACTCTTTGGTAGATTAAACACAGCCCCACAAGTTCTGCTGTCGCTCCCAATTCCAAGTAAGATTTGGGAATCTATCTCTATAGACTTTATCACTCATCTTCCTTCTTTTGGTGGAAAAATAGTGACCCTCGTGGTCGTTGATAGCTTGTAAAATAAGCACATTTTTCCCTCTCGGAAGCCATTTCCGGGCTGAAGACTTGGCATAGGTCTTTGTTAAAGACATTTGACGTCTCCATGGCTTTCTGATTAATATTGTCTCGGATTGGGACCCCATATTCATGAACACATTTCGGAAGGAATTATTTCGGTCTCAGGGACTACCCTGTCCACCAGTAGCGCATACCACCATCAATTCGACGGGCAAACTAAGGTGGTGAACCACAGTCCCAAAGATTATTTACGTTGTTTTGCTGCTGATCATCCTTCTACTTGGGAAAAGTTCCTACCGTGGGTTGAACTATAATATTGCTTGGCATTCTGCCATCAAAATGAGCTCCTTTGAAGTTGTCTACGAACGGCCACCCCCTTCATTAATGGACTATGTCTAGGGCAGCTCAACAGTGGTAGTTGTTGATGACCTGCTGATGGACCAATCGACCATCATTGCTACCCTCAAAACTGATCTGCAGCATGCCCAATTGTGCATGAAGAACCAGGTCGATGCTCATCGCACTGATAAGGAGTTCCAAGTTGATGATTTGGTCTTCGTCAAATTGCAACCTTACCGACAAGTTATAGCAGCCAACCAACGACCTCATAAGATGGATAAACGATATTATGGATCCTTCCATATAATAGAATGGATTGGTCCTGTGGCCTATTGACTACAACTATCAGACTACACCAAAATTCATGATGCCTTTCACATTTTCCTACTCAAGAAATGTCACAGCAACCCTGTTGACCAATAAATTGAATTACCTATCGAGACATTGGGTTCACAACTCTTAGTATATCGCATGAGATTTGTGTGCTTCCGAAAGGTGTTACAGCGGAAAACCCAACTCCTTGTGCAATGGCAGTCATAATCTCACGTGAAAGGTGTATGGGTGTCGGCTGCTTGTTTCAATCAAGAATTTTTGACTTACAACCTCGAGAATAAGGTTCTTTTCGATGGAGATGGTAATGTTGCGGGCCTCATTGACCCAGGCCCACCAACGCCATCAGCTACAGTAGATCTAGGCCCATCCATAGCAGCTTCATCATCGCTAGCGCCATCAGGGTCAACTGATTTGCTGTCGTCACGACGGAGTGGCTGACTAACCAGACCTCCTCTAAAATTTACATGTTGCTAGCCATCAGGGTGCAAAATGAAGAGATGAAAGGAGGGACGTCAAAGGCTTTACATGTTGCTGGCCGAAGTAGAGAGGTGAATAGGGATGATCGAAAAATGAAATAATAAAATAAGGAAAGAACATGGACGATTTAGTTTTCAGATACAAACTTTAGACTAAGAGATACTTATTGCTTTGGATTTATGTGTTACAGTTTTTTTCTCTACCTGAAATATAAAAAAAATCTAGGGAAAATAATAATAAATTTAAAATGTATAACGTAAAATAATAATAACAATAATAATTAACGTTTAAAATAATTTACCCCCACCCCATCTCTCTCTCTCCCTCATTCTGGCATACTCTCTCTCTCTCTCTCTCGTTCGTTCCACACCAGCACCATCCCTGTCTCTCGAAGCTTCCTCCAAGCCCGCGTCTCCTTCTCTCTTAGCATCCTCTAACGAATGTGGCTGCCCCATTTCCGTTCGAATCTACAACGACCAAAAACCCTAACAAATTCGCCCTCCGTTTCAACCGCCGGATTTCATCTGTCTCTCCACCATTTTCAACTCCATGGGCTTATATAAGCACAGCTCCAGTGGGTACTCGGGAAGAAGGAAGAGGAGAGTCACGCCGAGAGAGTATCTGCTTTTGGGCTTTCGTGAGCCGCCACCGAGGTGCCTTCTTCGTTGGATTTTGCTGCCATTGCCGTCATCGATCGGTGCCGAAAGAAGAGTCGCTGTTGCAAGCTTGAGCCGGAAGGAGCGTCGCCGTCGTTAATCGGTGCCAAAGCCGCCATCGCAAACCCTAACCGACTGCAACAGTCGAAGCCGTCGCCATTGCCGAGGCCGTTGTCAGTTTGTGCTGCTGCCGCCGCGAATCCTAGCTGTTGCTTCAGGCAAGTGAATTCCCTTTGCTGTCATTTCTCCTCTAATCGCAAGTAAATTCCCCTTCTCTGCAAGCCAATCCCTCTTTTCTCTCATGAACACCGTAATCCTTGTTGTTGGTGTTATTAATGTGTTAATTTGCCGTGGATTGGTGAGGATTAGCCATGTTGGACTTGAATCTGAAATTGAGGAAAAACAGAGCTTCGTGCTCTGGCCTATAACATCGTGAGGGATGCGGGAATTAATGATTAAATATATATATGTATGTATATTGCGTGTGTGGGAGGCGTGGGTTGATGAGACTCCTGATAACCAGATGTTTCGGCTCATTTCAAAACTAAAAAAGATAAAACATGCATTGAAATTCCTAAATGCTCAAACTGGGAACATTCACGAGGAGGTGGTAAAATCCCGACAGGCCCTTGAAGACCTCCAGGTCGCTTACCCTACTTTCATGGCTTCTATTTATGAGGAACAAGCTTGTCGGGAGGCTTACTCCCGGGCCGTTGAGATGGAAATTGATCTTATGTAGCAAAAAGCTAAAGTCAAAATGGCTAAAGGATGGTGACCAATGCACCAAATTTTTTTCCGAACGGTAAATGGTAATGGCGATAGGAATAGGATATCCTCTTTACTTCACAGAAACAACACCCCTACTTCAGGACGGGAGGATGTCCAAAAACTTATTGTTGATTACTTTAAAAAGGTGTTAGGATCCGGGCGGTTGCAGGGAATGGCTGATATTAACCGGATTCGGCCGTATATTTTTAAAACCATTCCGAATTCCCTAGTTGCCCCCCTCACAGCCCAGGTCAGTGCTGAGGAGATAAAGGAGGCCATCTTCTCAATTGGGGATTTTCGTGCCCCTGGGCCTGATGGGTTCTCTTCAAAGTTTTTCAAAGATGCTTGGGATATTGCTGGTAATGATGTGACGGAAGCAATTCGTGATTTCTTTAAACATGGAAAGCTTCTCAAACAGATTAATACCACCATAATCAGTCTTATCCCAAAGATTCAGAACCCTCGTATGGTGACTGACTACAGGCCTATCTCCTGTTGTAATGTAATCTACAAAGCTATATCAAAAATCATTGCTAATCGCATTAAGATGACCCTTCCTCACTTGGTTGATAAATGTCAAACAACCTTTGTTGCGGGGTACCAGATTAGTGATAACATCCTCCTGGCTCAGGAGCTTTTGCATAACTACCACTTGGGTCGGGGTTCTCCCCGCTGTGCTCTGAAAATTGACATTATGAAAGCCTATGATTCAGTCTATTGGGATTTTATGATCCATATATTAGTTCTGATGGGTTTTCCCTCTCAATTCATTGGGTGGATTAGCAAATGCATTACATGTGACGACCCGACTTTTATTACCATCAAAAGCCGTCGTCAAGT
>JAOVVI020015007.1:0-11326 GCA_028571085.2 Nepenthes alata | reverse complement strand
GTCAAAATATACTGAAAGCTTACTTTCATTTAGAGATTAGGACCAATAGACCTTAATAGTTAAAGGAGTGGTCGATCAAAATTTAGATTGTATATTTTCTCTACACAATCAAAGGCCTACCATCCTATTTAAAGACGCTTTGGTGGGACATCTACATATTATCTCCCTGTAGAAGGGGCCAAAAATCACATTATGGTACTGAATTAGATAACGATCTTCCATTCTAATATATTGGGGTATGCCAAAACATACTATTTATTGATCAATCATTGGTCTAATTTTTTACTTTCTTTATTTAGGAAACTTTTTACACTTTACTTCTGAATTCTTAATTCTCACATTTTTGGAGAATAGTTCACGCTTTTTTTAACATAATTGTAGAATTCTATTTCTTTTTTTCTTCATAATGTCTTATACATTTTATTATCATAATAAAATTATAACATAAAATTCAACATTAAAATATGCAGAAGAAAATTTAAGAAGTCCAATACAAATTTAATAAATGTACAATCTATAATTAAATATACAGTATATTTTTAATATATATAGATAACATGCAATAATTTAAAATTAATAACTGCGAAGTACAAGCATGTAGGAATTTGTTTTATGTATCTAAACACAAAGAGGAATCTAAAATAATATACATAATTATGATATTAAAAATTAAATAGGAGTTCTTGCAAAATTTCTTTACAATTTCATGGGGAACTAACAAATATACATATTTTTCATACTTTTATTTTAAAATTTTAACTTAAACGAGTATTAGAATAATAATACTCAAAAGGAACAAAAATAAAAAGCAACAAAGAAAAGAAGGGGCTAAAGGTACACATGCCTTCGCTTGGTATATCGAAATTCTTATTTCAAACGTTCCGAATCAACCATCCCGAATGCTTTCTTCTCTTTCTTTCTTTTCTTCTCTCTCCTTTGGCCCTTCTCCTTCTCTTTTTCCCCCCCCTAAACCGTCCCATTGCTTGAAAATGCAATGAGAAAAATCTTGGCAGACTTAAATAACAAACCCTCATTCAAGTGCAGATCAGGCACATAATGTTTTGAATCTGCGCTGCTAGGGTGCTAGAGCACGCTTTGGGCACATCCCATTCTAGTTTTGGCATCTGCCGGGGCACTTGAGCGCCCGATAGGCACACAAGCGCTAGCCCGAGGGTTGGGAGTGATAGGCTTTCGGTTTGTAATTTTTTTATTTTTACTCTAATTTTTCATATCGTTTGACCTTAATTTTAATTATATTAATTTAATTAATTTTGATTAACATAAGTTATTAAAATTGAAACCTTACAATCCTCCCCTCCTTATAAAATTTCATCTTCAAAATTTTAATAAGACTACATATCTCAATGATGGAAAAGATGAGGATATTTGTCTTGAATCTCATCCTTTTGTTTCCCCGTGACTTCTTCCTGCGAATAATTTCTCCACAAAACCTTCACCAATGGAGTGGTCTTTATCCAGAGCACTTGATCTCTACGGCCTGAAAATCTATACTAGTTTCTCAACATACGTTAAATCTTCATCAATCTCCAAAGGCTCATACTCAATAGAGTTGGCCGAATCATGGACATATTTTTGGATTATATATACATGAAAAACATCGTGCACTTCTCCCAAATTTGGTGATAATGCCAATCGATAAGCTACTTCACCAATTCTTTTTAAAATTTCAAAGGGGCTAATAAACCTCGGCTCCAACTTTTCCTTTACCCAAAATCTGGTTATTCCTTTGGATGGTGATACTTTCAAAAAACATAGTCTCCTACTTTAAATTTCAGTTTTGATCTTTTCTGATCTGCATAACTTTTCTACCTACTTTGGGCCACTTTCAACTTTTCATGGATTACCTTGACTTTATTGGATGTCTCCCTAATGATATCCGGTCCCATAAGTCTTTTATTACCCATTTCATCCCATTGAATTGGTAAATGACATTTCCTCCCATATGATGCCACATATGGGGCCATTTCAATGTGGCCGAATCTTGATAGGTATTGTGACGACCCCACTTATCCTAACCGAAAGCCGGTAAAGTTCTAATTGTAAAACGGCCGTTGGACTAAATATAAACATGTACAATATCCTTGTACAACATATACATTATACAACAACAATCAACATAGGATCCAAATGTCATAATACATTTATGGCTCCAACATCGCGTCTCTAGACACAACGCCAGATAGAGAGATGCCACTAGGTACCAAAATACAAACTATGATTACCTACGGGAGCATATATATAACTATCAATACGCAACGGAACTAAACTATCTATACATCCTTAATAAAACAGATACAAATAATCCAAATATACAAATGCTCCAGGCATGAGTACAAAATCACAAAATCTAGGTCCACAAAATCTTCTTCTTTGTCTAGAGCTTAGCCAACTGCTAATCTCTACTCCACCTCGTTGAATATAAGTTCATACTCATATATGAAAGTAAGAAAAATAGTAAGTAGTAAGCCAAATACCCAATAAGGCACAATATAATGAAGGATAATATACAATATCCTTCAAGTGAATTAGATTTGTTTTTCTTTTTTTTCTTCAAGTGAAGTAGATGAGAGATATAGGAGTATAATATAAATGTATAAACATGAAACATGCAAAAATACATTTTTAGAACACATTTATCTTTTTATTTTAGTTTTGATTCCATTAGGTTTATAAAACATGTAAAAATTTTTCTATCTTTGCGGATCAGGGTCAATAAGCCTTACAAGCTAACGGTGTAGTCAAATTGAGAAAATGATTATATTATTCCACATGATCTAAGGCACTACCCACGGACCTCAAATTTAACGTCTCGTGGTGGACGGTATACCGATAATCCCGGATATACTGAGCCAATTGTCATTATTCTTATGCCACCACGTCTCCGGTGACCTAAAGGTAATTCCTTGATTTACTATAAAAATATCCTAAGGCATGTTTAAAAATATTACCCTCTAAAATACAAATTCTTGCTCAAATTTCATGATTACTTTTTCCTAAGAAAAATTCTATACTCATTCTTAACAGTTTGTTCACACTCCCTGGAGAATGGTTTATCAAAGCTTAGCATATTATGAAATTTTCTTTTTATAGTTTTCATATCTTGTATAATTCTTGTGAGTTTAAGTCTTCACATGACTTAAATAAATACACAATCAATATAAAGCTTGAGAGAACTAGAAATTCTTACTACAATAAGCCAAACATAATTTTAAAACTTTTTGACAACAAATCCCTTCATAAACGGTTTCCAATATAACTTTTGAAATACACAAAATATCATATATAATTTACATATAAATAAATATCAAATAATCATGATAAAAACGTTCATAAAGTTATGGTTTCAATTATTTAAAACTAAATCTGTGAGATCCCGATCCCGAAATATGATAATTATGGAATAATTATATAGATAAAAATCATATTTGGGTTTAAATATGGTAAAAAATTTGATATTGGGCAAAATAGGCCAAAACAGGAGGTGCGCTCAATGGGCGCTCGAGCGCTCGAGCGGTTTTACGAATATGACTGCTCGAGGCAAGGTGGGAGTGAGGTAAAGCTATGAGAGTGGCGCTCGACGGGCGCTCGAGCGCCAACCCAGGCACCAATTTGCGAGAACCAGCACTTGATGGCCGCTCGACAGGCGCTCAAGCGCTGGTCATGAGGGCATCACGTGACATCTTTCCTTCAACGTTTTAAATGGAAAAGTGAGGAGAGAGAGGGGCATTTCGCACGAAGGCAGCGAAGAGGAAGGAGGAAGGAAAGGAAGGAGAAGGAAGAGGGGAAAATCCACCAATCCGATCTGATCCGGGTAAAAATAACAGTAGAAATGGCTAAGACAAGTGTACTTCGAATATTATATATCATTTTTACAGTGTTTTGATATCTATAAACTTATATTTATGCCCTAAATCCGTATTTCTCCATGTTTTATATAAATAAACCCTCTTTCTGTAAATTAATTGGACAGATTTCATATTTATCTATATGTATGACAATATATGGTATCAATTTCATGAAAAATCATGTTTTTGGTAACCAATTTATGTCCAAAAGTTTCATGCAAAACCCTAGAATGAAAATGAGAAATTTTGGTGTCTAAATTCCATAATCTGTGATATGTAAATGTTTATTTGTAAAAATATATTGTTCATGCTATGATTTATAACTGAAAAATATATATAGAACTACACTGTTAAGTTTCTGTTGACTTTTGAAGTAAAACTGAAGGGATATCCATATATTATCGATTAATTTTTTTGAAGAACAATAGTTTATAGGCTTTCTGATACTGTTAATTAGGACCTAGGACTGATATACAGTCATGTGAGGTTCTCCGGCATACCTTAGGACATTACGGTGGTAATAGGGGATAACTCTGTCTATGAAATTATACATGGTCCGCCCTTCCTCAGGGCGTCAATTAAGGAGGGCAGTATACTGATCATGGAGGCTAATAATCCTCCCTCCTGGAGACTAATAATCCTCCGTCGGCTTTGAATTGTGTGTCGTAGAACACGTTCGGTCCCTATACGTCACTGACACTGGCCATGGATTGTGTGGAGTAAACACAATCTTTCCCCGATTACTTGCCCCCTCGGCTAGTAGGGTACGCTAGTTGGGTCGGTCCCCAAAATATCGAACTAGAATTTCTAAAGAAACACGTAAGTCTTGGAACTATTTTATGAAACCGTTGCATGTTTAAGTAGAATCATACTTTATTCTCATTTCCATGATCTGCTTCTATTTTTTTGATCTGGTATTAACGTGGTTTTTGCCCTAACATGATTTATGATTTTTGAGACATGTTTATATAGAAACTGTGCTTTCCTTTTGATTATTGTACTTGTTTCTGCTCATATGTACGTATGTTCTGCATGAAAGCATAAATAATGAGTTTCGAGGCCAGTTCATGTTGAATAATGCTTTTCTCATGAATTATGTTTGTGTTTCTGTTTCCCTGGCATTTCTATGATCTTCTGTATTTATGTTATATTAATATTTTCGTAATCATTGTCTTATCACTTTATACTTTAAATGTAACTGTATCCGCTTTACTGCATTACGTTATGTATGAGAGTATTATATTCTGCATATTTTAGTACCTTGCTGGGTGTCGACTCACTTTTTATTTTTTTCCCCTCCAGATAAGGACATAGAGAAGACACTGGACGTGCCGGCTTAGATAGAGCATAGTAAGGAAAATTTGGAGCCTCAAATTAATCCTGAAGATTTGAAAATTCTAGTATTTTCCATGTAAATGTCTACATGGAGGACGAAATTATGTATCGATGACTATTACACCTTCTGAATTTTGTTGGATTAGTATTTATGCTTTCGCAGGTTTAAATAGTTGCTTCCACTATATGTTTTCTTGTTTTATACAGGTCATAGACGATATCTCTCATATGAATTCTAATATGGTAGGTAGAGTAGTTGATTTAAAGTTATTGATGGCATTTGAGATCCTGTGAATGTGTGTTGTAGAAAAATTATTGTATTTTGGATAGTTGTGTGCTTGTACTGGTCTTGCTTTTGTATCATGGTCATAATTTTGAGGTTTGGCTAATGAGTATGCTCTGTAGAGGGTATTTATTGCAGGATATATTTTTAGTTTTCGTCCAATTTTAGATAGAACTTTTTTAAAATTTCTACAGAAGTTAAACGATTTAAATTCATAAATTATATTCTGTATTTGTCTGATGGAGGGCCCTATAAGGAATAGGATCTGTTCCATCATAAAATCGTGCATAAATCCTAAATTACACGGGTAAAAATGTAGGGGCACGGGTTAAGAATTTTCACATGCACGAAACTACAGAAAACTATCAAATTGGATACCCAATCGATAAATAATTATGTTCAAGACATGGGTATCAATTTTCTAAAGCCAAATCATACAAAAATCTCAAAATAAATAGGTAAAAGTATTCGGGCGCGGGGTTAGGGTTTGACGTACGAAACACCATATAAAACTTAGAAATCAGACGTGAAATCAATATATATACATATTCAAGACATAGGTATTATAAAATAAAAGTATTGATGGGTATCTGGACGAAAATATCAGAAGAGAATTGAACAAAAAATGTAAAGAGAGAAAGAAAAGTATATGGGTGCACTTGCCTTGACCTTATCTACAACATTTCTACGTAACTCCAAGCCGGAATCAAACCCGATAGCCTCGATCTCCTCTTTCTCTCTCTTCTCCTTTGTTTCTCTCTCTCCTTTCTCTCTAGTCGGCCAAAACAATGACGCGGAAAAACCCTGACGCATGTTTATATCACGGGCTGGCGCTCGAGCGCCAACCTAGTGCGCTTTAGGTGCATTCTGCCTAGATCCGACGCCTACCGCCGGTGCTAGAGTGCCCTGCAGGCACGGGCTTGTTGGAATGGGTGCCATTGACGTCGCCTCTCGCTCTCGGAAGGTGTCCCCTGCCTTTTTTCCATTCCGCTTCCGAAACTGAATTTTTACATATGGATTTAGCCAAATCTTGATTATATTACCTTAATTACTTATAATTACGATTTTAGGGAAACTAGTACCTTACAACTCTTCCCCATTTTTATTCTCAAAATATAACGAACCTCAAAATATAACGGTTGAGGAAAATCCTTTCAGATTCCTTCTTGACGTTCCTATGTCACATCCTTAATGAAATGATCTTTTCAAGAAAACCTCAACTAACTGAATTATCCTGATTCTCAATACTTGATACTTTCTATCTAAAATCTAAATTGAATTCCTATCATAAGATAAATTCCTAATCTCCAATAACGGCTTAACCCGATCACCTACTCACTTCCTCAATTATCGATACATGGGAGATATCATGATAATCCACCAATTTTGAATACAAACCAAATTTATTGACTATTTCTCCCACTTAATTCGAAGCCCTGCTCGAGCGCCGGTGCAACGGGCAGATTTTTAAACGCATTTTTGGCTCCTGTATAAATAGTGGATTAAGGTTTTTGAAACCCTAAGAATGCTAGACTGAATATTTACGTGCCTCTTTGGAGAAGAAAGCCTTAAATGCTCTATTATTCCTACTTCTCTTGAGAAAACTCAATACTACAAGATTGATCTACATGTTATAGAAGCTTTCTCACCATTTTTTTTCTTTTTCCATTCAAACTTTCATCCTTCTACCTTCGTTGGAGACGTTGGTTCATGAAGAAGGAGATCCGATCGTGGTTCGCAATTCAACTGGCACGAGAGGGAAGATTGACGTGAAGATCGGAAGGAGTCCGGTTCCGTTGCCGCGGGCAAACCCAAGGAGTTCCTTGGTAGGGATCACGTGTCGGGAGTAAGTCGGCTAGGTTAGCGCGTCGTTACCACCCGGGCTGTAAGTTGATTTTCATAGTGCATTGCTTCCCTGGCCGTTGAAGCCCAGAGTATTTTTCTCGATACAGTTGGTATCGAGTTTTCACTTCGTCACCAAAAATTACGTTATTATTATTATTGTTCATCATTACTTATATTGTGCATGCGTGCTATCTCCTTACCATCTAAAAATAAATATCCGTTACGTGTATCAGATATTTAATTTTTACTTTCGCTATAATTTTACAGGGTCAAATCTTGTTTATTCACGTAAGCATCAAAAAAGTACTTTTTTAATTATTATTTTATGTTTTAATTTTCTTTTATTTTAAAATCTAAATTGATATATGAGTGATAGTACGGGCGCACCTCATGCGCCAACCCAATTGATCTAAATATCATTCTAAATTTTATAATATTTAACTAATTTTGTCACACCTAATTTATCTAAAATTATAATTAATATTAAATTGACCCAAACAGAGATCTGATATATATTACATTCTCTCATCTTTATAAAAATTTTATCTTCAAAATTTATATATTTCAATTATTATCTCAATTATCATACAATGAGAACATTCTTCTGAACTTCATTTTTGAGCTTCTCAATAATTTTTTTTGATCAAATAGTTTCTCTAAATTTGATCATCAATAAAACGGGTTATTCTCCTGTACTCGTCCTCCGAATTTTTAATACTTCTTCAATTGGAATATTCCTTAGAAAGCCCAATGGCTAAAGGAAAAACATCTTATTCTTTTGCACCAAATCCTTCCAATCTCAAAAATCGAAATCACAGCCTTATCTTATAACATTTCTCGTCAATCAAAATGATTTCAATCCAAGCACATACGAAGGATCATTCATATAAAACATATCATAATCATTCATTAAATTTAGAAATAAGGTCAATTTGAAGGCCACATCTCTAATCTGCTAAAATTTTTAAATGTTTTAATAAACCTCTACTTTAAATTGTCATTTAACTCCGAAACTGAAAATTCTTCTCTTCAAGAAACTTCCAAAAACGTCTAACTATTCTTTTCAAATCTCTAATCTGGTTATAGATCTGATGTCCTAGTTTAAACCTTAAATCAAATATTGAGATCGATAGTCGTGCATCCACACGCTTTGGCTACGCCAATATGATTGATCGTCAATCTCAAATCCAATTAAAAACCTCAAAGTAGGAATACCTTACAATCTTCTCATCCCGATAATATGCCAACGGTCAATCTCGAGAATAACATCCTCATAGACAAGAGACAACCAACTTCGTCAATACAACCGTCATCAACTAGCTCATTCTCATCCAAATGGCCGCCACAATCATTTCCTGTTTGAGGTCGACCCGAAACAAAATCTCAAAGGATTCCTCTTCTCAGCTTCTACTTAGGGCATGGAAACACCTTGCCACAGCTAAATAAAGACTCTTTGATATTTCCGTTGATCTTGGACAACTCAATCTCAATCACAACTGTAAATGACCTCATTTGCTCTCGAGTTTCTATTCAATAAGCTTTCAAGCTTTCATCGAATCAGTCGAGGCTCCAATGAGAGAATTCTTGAAAACATGCCTCCTCTCGAACGTGTAATGAAAAATATAGTTGTACATAACATTTGAGACTACTTACTCGATTGCTTTTAACTTCATTACAGCTCGTTTAAAAAGGACATCACATCTGATCTTCATAAAAACTTCTCCCACAAATAGAAATATCATTTAGAATCCAATCCTTACAGCGAAAAGAAAAAATTAGTCTAGTCCAATCTTCATACTTGCGTTCTTGCCATAACACCTTCATGTAAAATCCTCCAAACTGTGTCATATCCTAAACTTTTCTTGGATAATGCACCCGACTATGCAAAATCTAAACCTACATAGATCTTCATTAGAAATATCACTGAACACTATGAATCTTTCTAATCCTTTAGAGATCGACAAAGTCAACGCTGACAACAATCTATTCTTCAGTTACTGAAAACTTCTCTATCAAGTATCACTTCAAATAAATATAGATCACTTCTAATCCCAAGGCGCCAATGACACTACAATCCTCAAGAACTTTTAACAAATCTCTAATCATAACCAATCAGATCGAACAAAATTTTGCACTCTCATGACCTTAGTCGGTCCTTTCCAAATTGTCACTGCCTTCATCTTCTTTGAATTCTCAAATACCAACTTTGAAACACAACCTAAAATGAAGCCTTCTCGGGCTACATTTCATACTCTTCAAAATTCTTCAAATAAATTAGAGTATCATATAAAACCGTCACAACTGATTGGAATACAGTCAAAGATCTGATCGATAAGACTAATAAAAGATACAAAAATAACGGACAACCTAAAGGCACCATCAAGATTTCACAATGGTCACACCTTGACCTAAGAGTTGTCGAATATATACCCTCCCACTTAATTCTCAACCAATAGCACCTCGAACATAACTATATCTTTGAGAAAATCCAAACTTCTCAAAATGGGTCAAACTAATCCTCGATCCTTGGGATGTGATACATATTCGATTCCCAAATAATTTAAATATAAACCTATTGATCCATCTTTCTTCACGAGAGAGCACTAAAGCACCTCACACCAAGACACTTTGCCGAATAAAACTCTTCTCGACAGATTCTGTAATTGTTGTTATAATTTTTTTTATCTCAAATAATACTACCCCATATGGAGCCTTCGAAATAGGCACAAATCTAAGTATAATATCAAAAATAAATTTGATCTCCTGATCCGATAACAATGCAGACTGAATCTCTGAAAAAACATCTGAGCTGTTTTTTTTACCATATACAAAAAATGAGCTCGGCACCCATCTTTTAGCAGATGACTTGTACGCAATGCCGAAATCAACTCTTAAACTTTCTTACCAATTCTTCCTTAGAACTCCGAGGACCCATATCCTAAAATGTAGAATAAAATAGTATTATCAAAACAATCTTCCACGGCTGAAGATTCGATTCTAATTTCATGAGCTGTATCTACAAATGCTTTGCCTGGAACCATTCATCTCCTATCTGGACGTTTGGAATATGGATGCCTGGAATTAGAACGATCTTTTGACAAATGGCTTATCTAGCCACAATTTGAAATAGACTCCATTTCTGACAAAGAAAACTCATCTCGCGTACTTTCTCCTACTAATCTTGCAAGCTTACTTTGCAAACTTGAATTTTAGGGAGGAAGACCTTACTTCATCCGATTATCCTTTAACTTGTCCTTTAGAGGATAAACGAGTCAATCTTTCGGATTCTGGTTCCAATGCTCTAATTTTTTTAAAAAATACTTCTCTCGAATCTGCTCCTGTTTGATAAATAAAGTATGATCCAACTCTTCGTCATAAGTCTAGCATCGAAATGACACCAGCTGCTTCCAAATTGAATCTTGAAGTCCTCAACTACTATCCTGCTTCAACGAATCTTTCAGATTCTTCAACTTCTTCCTGAGCATTGCTTTAGGGGAATGAACCACGAACTCTTTGTTCATCGATACTTCAACGATGAAAGATTTGCGGGGACGATTATCCACCTGATTACAACAACGAGTGGAAATGGACAACCTTGAGTCTTCCTCTCAATCTAGCCATAGTTTCAAATCTCTAGATGATCAGTATTATTGTTGCCAATAAAACTAGACTTATACTTTATTGTCCTATCTTCTGGTTGAGATTGTCTACCAAGTCTTCAAAACTTCTCTTATGAAGAGAAATGAGTTGACTTGAAATGACATTCTTCATCTTTATCTATGACTTTCAATCTTGAAGAATCTTTATTTTCTTAAACGAACACTACTTACATTACTCACGACCTTAATTACAAAGAACCATGCCAATCTTCTCTGTATCGTTCCAATTTTATTGGATATCTCCGAAGAGACATTCCAAGCATGTCTTCGAAGAGACATTCCAAGCAATGTCTTCATTCTTCTAACCCAAGATAAAGCGTTGTCATTGGCTTGCCTGC
>JAOVVI020015004.1:0-11327 GCA_028571085.2 Nepenthes alata | reverse complement strand
TTCTTTTTATCTGGTCTTCAGAAAATTCATAAAAACCATTCGAAATTCTTATCATCTTTATGGACCGGACGGGAGCGGATATCATCAAGGAAGGGTTGTGTGCTACCCCACAACCTAGAGTTGTATCCTCTCATTATGCGCCCCGAGGTGGGAGGTAATGCCTTTAACCCGGCATACGGGGCCATAGTCTGAAAGTCTTATGCCACCAAAAGTCTCCCCCCATGGCCCAGGAGGCAGTCCTCGAGTGTCACTCCAATACCCTTCATCCATCTTTAACAGCAAGTTTAATGGAGACTCGGTTCTTAATTCATGTCTTGTGATGGCCATCCGTCATAGTTCGAAAGTTGAAAGTCGTAGAGTTCTACTTGCTGTCCGGATTACATACATTTTTCTTGATCTTATAGCCTTTGTTCTTTAACTTCAACAATTGAAGTCCGTATAGCCTTTCCTTAATCATTTTATGGTCGAAGGTCTTTCATCAAAATCAAGAGTTATTTTCCTTAAAAGCCAGAGTCCTTTTTCATAAAAATCGGAGTTTTTTTCTCAAAAGGGCGGAGTCCTTTTTCTCAAAAGGGTGCAGTTCTTATTCTCAAAAGGTGGAGCTCTTTTCTCAAAAAGCCAGAGTTCTTTTTTCTCAAAAGTTGGAGCTCTTTTCACAAAAAGGCGGAGTTCAGAAGCCGGACCTCTTTCTCAACAAAAGCCGAAGTTCAAAAGTTGGAGTTCTTTTCTAACAAAAGCCGAAGTTCTTTTTACTGAAAGCCAGAGTTCTGAAAGCCGGAATTCTTTTTACTGAAACCCGGAGTTCTTTTTACTGAAGGCTGGAGTTCTTTTTAACAAAAACCGGAGTTCAAAAGCCAAAGTTCTTTTTCAACAAAAGCCGGAGTTCGTTTTTCAACAAAAGTCGAAGCTCAAAAGGGAGTTCTGTTTACTGAATGCCGGAGTTCTTTTTAACAAAAATCGGAGTTCAAAAGTTGGAGTTCTTTTTCAACAAAAGCCAGAGTTCTTTTTACTGAAAGCTAGAGTTCTGAAAGCCGGAGTTCTTTTTACTGAAAGCTGGAGTTCTGAAAGCCAGAGTTCTTTTTACTGAAAGCCGGAGTTCTTTTTGTTAATGGTCAGAGTTCTTTTTAATGAAAACCGGAGTTTAAAAGCCGGAGTTCTTTTTACTGAAAGCTGGAGTTCAAAAGCTAGAGTTCCTTTCCAACAAAGGCCAGAGTTCTTTTTACTGAAGGCCGGAGTTCTTTTTACTGAGAGCCGGAGTTCTTTTTACTGAAAGCCAGAGTTCCTTATTACTGAAAGCCGGAGTTCAAAAGCCGGAGTTCCTTTCCAACAAAGGTCGGAGTTCTTTTTCAAAAGGCGGAGTTCTTTTCTTAAAATGGGCGGAGTTCTTTTTCAAAAGGCGGAATTCTTTTCTTAAAAAGGGCGGAGTTCTTTTTCAAAAGGATGGAGTTCTTCTTCAAAAGGTGGAGCTCTTCTTCTCAAAAGCTGGAGTTCTTTTCACCAAAGCCGGATCTCTTTTCTCAAAAGGTGGAGTTCTTTTTCTCAAAATGTCGAAAGTCTTTTCTTTAAACATGCAATTATCAAAATTCATATAGATCGACAAATAATCATACTTCAAGCAGAATAAAAATCGATCATCATGAATAACATGGCTTCTTTTTAAACATGCGATTGAGAATGATTCTTCCTTAAATCATATGAACAGAACAAACATCATACATATCGAAACATAAGTTCATCAAAAATTAGATATACTTGCATTGCAAACATGCATAATCATGAAGTTAAAACAAGGGTGAGTACTCTTGCCTGGATTTCTTTTACTTCGCCTTGGACTTTTGGTCTTCCTCTACTATAAAACTCTATTGAGTCCTCTTTCTCATGTTCTCTACTTCTTATTTATAGGCCCTTGGGTCTCGCGGCCATCGTTAGGGTTTGGCAACACTCGGGGGCGTTTCGGAGTATGTTATTTGTGGCTCTATATTTCCAAAGAGTTTCCTTATTAATTTTTGGTCAACTAGGTTATTTATGGCTCTACATTTCCAAAGAGTTTCCTTATTAATTTTTGGTCAATCTGACCTTGACTAGATTTATTTTTCTCATTTAAACACATTCCGGTCAACTAACTAGCGTTGACCGGATTACTTTCCATAACTCATTTTTCGTAGATTATTTTAGGATGTGGGCCATTACACTTGGTCTACTCTGATCATAAAAGTTTAAAGTACCTATTCTCTTAAAAAGAACTGAACATACGGCAATGAAGGTGGATTAAATTTCTGAAGGATTATGACTGTGAAATTCAGTACAAGCCTGGTAAGGCCAATGTGGTCGCCGATGCATTAAGTCGACAACCAAGTTACTTGGTAAGGATGCAGGTCAAGCAAATGGAAATGTTGGACTGTCTAATGCACTATGATATCCAACGATATGTTCAATGAAAGCGAATGATTTTGTCAGACCTTCAAATCCAACCGGAAGTGATAAATGAGATTAAGGGAAGGCAAGTGGATGATCCCATTCTTATGAATATCATGAGTGATGTGAACAAATATCCTAGAATTGATTTTTATGTCAGGTTAGATGGAGTGTTGAGGTTTAGGGATCGATTGTGTGTGCAGGATGATAACGAATTGAAGGAGATAATTTTAAAGGATGTCCACCGATCATGGTATACAATCCATCCAGGAGTCAATAAGATGTACCAGGACTTAAAAAAATATTCTGGTGGAGGAACATAAAGAGGGACATCACAGCTCATGTAGAAAAATATCTTGTGTTCCAACGAGTGAAAGTGGAAAGGAGAAATACATATGGGTTGTTACAACAAATGCCGCTTCTAGGCTGGAAATGGGAGGATGTTACCATGGACTTCATGACTGATCTACCAAGGACGCCAAGAAAACATGATGCCGTTTGGGTTATCATTGATCGGTTGACAAAGTCACCCCATTTCTTTGCAATCCGGACAACT
Organism: Nepenthes alata; assembly: GCA_028571085.2. Classification (NCBI taxonomy): domain Eukaryota; kingdom Viridiplantae; phylum Streptophyta; class Magnoliopsida; order Caryophyllales; family Nepenthaceae; genus Nepenthes; species Nepenthes alata. The sequence continues at coordinate 8,356 of JAOVVI020015004.1, read as the reverse complement.
TACTCTCATGATAAGCCGGCCCAGCTGTATGTAAGCGAAGTCGTCAGGCTTCATGGTGTGCATTCCTCTATTATATCTGATAGGGACCCTAGCTTTGTTTCAAGATTTTGGAAGAGTTTGCATAAAGAATTGTGAACAGAGTTAAAATTCAGTACCGCCTATCATCCGCAAACCGACGGCCAGTCAGAATGGATGATCCAAATCCTTGAGGATATGTTAAGAGCTTCGATTTTGGAGATGAAAGGGACTTGGGATAATTTCTTTGCCTTGGCAGAATTCGTATATAATAGCTATCAGGCCAACATAGGCATGGCTCCTTTTGAGGCGTTATATGGAAGGAGGTGTAGATCACTGATCCACTGGGAGAAACCCGGAGATAAAAAAATTTTAGGTCCTTAAATTGTTAAAGAGACGATGAAAAAGATAAAGCTGGTACAGGAGAATTTAAGGGTTGCCCAGAGCAGACAAAAGAGCTATGCAGACCAGAGGAGATCTACATTGAGGTTTGATGGAGGAGACTTTGTATTTCTAAGAGTGTCTCCATCTAAAGGGACATCTAGATTCAGGTTAAAAGGAAAGCAAAAACCATGATTTATTGGCCCCTCCGAGGTTTTAGAAAGGATCAGAGAGGTGGCCTACAGACTGGCGCTACCACCAACCTTGGCAGAAGTACATGACGTGTTTCATGTATCAATGATTAGGAAATATGTCCATTATCCTTCACATGTGATCAAGTTTGAGCCTTTGACCATTGACAAGGACTTATCCTACGTAGAGGAACCGATGCAGATTTTGGATCGAAAGGAGCAAAGACTACGTACAAAATCAATCTCCTTGATAAATGTACTCTGGAAGAATCACTCGACTGAAGAAGCAACTTGGGAACGAGAGGAAGAGATTCGGAGCAAGTATCCCCACTTGATTACTTAAGGTTAGTAACTTCATTTAAAATTTTGAGGACAAAATTTCTATAAGTAGGGGAGAATTGTAATGTACCAATTTTTGGAGACCTTTTATCATCAAAAAAAATATATATAAAAATATAAAGACCAAATTCTTTTGTGGCAGAAAAGATGAAGAAGCCCTTACAAATGTAAAGGGAAGTAATTCGGCCAACGCCAGTTGATCGGAATATGTAAAAAGGGAAACTAAATTTGGTCAACCCAGTTGACCAGAAACATGAAAGAGAAACCTAATCCGATCGACGATAGTTGACCAAAAATGAAGAGAGAACGATTAAAATAATTGAAGGCGAATCGGGGTGTTGTTGACCAGCGCCAAGATGGAGACCGGAAGTATTGAGACGAGAGAAAGCCGTGAAAGGAAACTTATCCGATCAACTGAAATAAGTAGGGAGCCCTTACTAAATGTATGGTCAGGATGGCCATGCCTAGGTAGGTAACCGACTTTCAACCACCCCCGAGTGGTTGACCTACCCTACCTAGGACCGCCAGACCAAAGGCCTATAATTAAGAAACTAGAGAGTGCAAGGAAAAAGGTTAGGAGGAGGCTCTCGACCGAGTTTCTTAGTGAAAGAACCAAGAGTTCCAAGCCGAAGTGAAGAGATTCAAGCAAGTGTACCCCCTGTTTTTAAGTTCATGGTTTAATGCAAGCGAACTCATCTTTTCTTTACTTCATGTTTGTAATGCAAGTATACCTGATTTTGATGAACTTATATTAAGGAATGCAATGATATTTGCTCTAATCATCCGAATTAAGGAACAATTTCTGTTAACGTCATGTTTAAAAGAAGCCGTGTTACGTGTATTCATAAAGACCTCTGATTAACCTTACTTACTTGCATGAAGTCTGGCCATGAACAGTTTTTTTTAAGATATCTGATTTTAACGTGAGTAAAGAGACCTCCGGATTTTGTTAAAAAGATCTTCGACTTTCGATAAATGACCTCCAGTTTTTGACATATGACCTCCGACTTTTGTTAAAAGAATCTTCGACCTTTGATAAATGACCTCCGATTTTGACATAAGTACTCCGGTTTTGTTAAAAAGATCTTCGACTTTTGATAAATGACCTCCTGTTTTTGACATAAGACCTTCGGCTTTTGTTAAAAGGATCTTCAAAAATGACCTCCGATTTTTGACATAAGACCTCCGGCTTTGTTAAAAGGATCTTCGGCCTTTAATAAATGACCTCCGATTTTTGACATAAGACCCTCGACTTTGTTAAAAGGATCTTCGGCCTCTGATAAATGACCTCTGATTTTTTAGACAAGACCTCTGACTTTCATAAACAAAACCTCCGACACTTTGATAAATGATCTTCGGTTTTAAGACGTTAAAGGAAAGGCTATTAATGCCATACGGACTTTAGTTGTTTGAAGTAAAGAATTAAGGCTACAGGAATAAGGAAAAATGTGTATCATCTAGACAGCTGGTGGAACTCTATGTTATTCGACTTTTGAGTTACGATAGATGGCCATCGAACTATATGAACTTTGATCAGAGTTTTCATTAAAGCTTGCTGTTAAAATTGGATGAAGGATATTGGAGTGACACTCAAGGACTGCCCTGAGCCACGAGTAATTTCTGGTGGCAAAGATTTATGGACTTCGGCCCCGTATGCCAGGTAAAAGGCATTACCGCCCGCCTCTGGGAGTATAATAGGAGGATACGACCTTAGATTATGGGGTTATACACAGCCCTTCCTCAATGTTGTCCGCTCCCATTCGGTCCCTAAAGATGATAAGTATTTCTGCATGGTTTTATGATTCTTATGATGTTAAAGACAAGATAACTAAGAATAAAGATGAGGATTTCTGAAACTTAAGAAAAGAAAAAGTGATATAGTGAATTTCTTACTCACATGTCAAGCTTATGTTATAGTCCTCTCGTTTGATTTGACTACTTTGATCTGATAATATATATTAATGTTTTTCGCATGTGGACCTTGGTGGGATTTGTAGCTCACTATTTCTATTTTTCAGATGATGAGAAGCTTATGGAGGACGAAATTGAATAGACTCTTATGGAGTAGCTAGACAGCATAGCTGGCCAGAGTTGATCGGTGAAGAAGCAAAGGAATTGATGTATTCACTTTTGATGTTTTTGGAAAGATTTGTAAAACATTTCCAATGTAAAATTAATGTATATTAGTATGTTTTCGTATTACTATATGGGAGGATGAAGTTTGACATTCCTAGTAGCATCTCAACTCATGTCAAGGTCTTCGTATCTTACTGACCTTAATGCTGGCCGGTCAGCTGAGAGCATAAAACTGTGTCGGCCAACTCAAGGTGTTCAGCCTTATGTGATCCTGTGCGTGCAAAGTCCAAGATAAAAATAGAAAAGAAAGAATAAAATTTTTATGACCACCTAGTTATCTGAAGTCCTTTGTAATTATACCTTATATGTCGATAGGCTAGGATTGACGGCGGCCATATGTGGTGGAATTCATCCGGTCCGTCACAATAGTCATGTCACGCCAAGGGATATTACCTATCGTAACATAGTCCATGGTCCTAGTTTCATTATTCCATTTTCAATTGTGGGAAAGTCCACCACATCCAATTCAATTCACAATATCTCCATTCGGGAGATCCAATCATTCACATATAATATTGTGGACTTCCCTTCGATCACACATACGATTATTATCTTTCCTTTAGATAATTCATTCACAATATCTCTATTCGAGAAATCAATTTGATCACATATTCAATTGTGGGTTTCCCCCCTTCCCATATTTGCACAATCTTTATCTTTCATTTGGATTGAAATCTTTTCTTGACTTAACTCAATGTACAAGTATCATATGCGTAGAGAGGATTCAGAATTCTTACCATCGCAAGGTAGATTGATTCGAAGGGCTTTCGGATACACATTCCCTTTGTATTTGCACATTTCAAAACTTTCAAATTATACAACTGGACTTATATAGGTACATATAGATACATGTCAATTAATTAGCATTTAAACATGGAAAATTGTGCAAAACATTGTCCATTGACCTCGATGAATAGTATTCAAAAACACATAACGATTAATCCACAATATTCCAGACATCCGATCGGCATATCATCGAATTCACGTCATAGATAATTATTATCCTAAGTCAATCGACACATCATAACCCAAATTAATCCCTTAACAAGATTGGGGCACGGGTTAAGGTCTCCACGAATGAAACTTCATACAATACCACAAATCTAAAACTTCAAAATTACATAGTCAAACTTATACATACATACATTTCAATTGATCAACGACTAAACAAAGGAAAATTACGCAAAATATCGACCGAAGTCCTCGGGTGAACAATACCCATGAACAATGCCCATGAACAATGCACGGATTACACATATTGGTTAATTCTTAGAATTTCGGACATCCAACGGGTAAATTATCAAACCCAAGGTATAGGTAACTATAATCCCAAGTCAATTTATAAATTAAACCCTAGATTGAAGCTCAAACGGTGTTCGGGCGTGGGTTGGGGGATCCGCAAATCAATTTCCACATCAAACCACAAATTCAGATATCCCATCAATAAATTAACACATCTAGGTTGAGCGTAATCACATTCTAGCCCCAAATTTAACAAATACCAGAAATTTTCGTGGGTCATGCATCCAGCCGTGGGGGTTAAGGTTTTTCCTTGTTCGAATACATACCAAAACTACATTTTTGGCCACCAAATTTACATATATATATGATTAGGGAATGGGGATTACAAAATATACATTTCATCTGGTATCAAAACCACGATATCCAAAAAAAAAAAGACAAAAGTGTAAGAAAACTAAAGAGAAAGGTATGAGTGCACTTGCTTCGGCCCGATCTATCACTTTTCTAACTGGTTCTCAGACGGATGTGGACTCGGGAGCCTCGTTCTCCACCTTCTCTCTCTTCCTCTTCCCTCTCCCTCTCTCTCTCTGGAACTATCAAAAATGCCCGAGAAAAATTGTGCGCGGCCTTTTATAAGCAGGCCGGTGATCGAGCGCGTGGCGAGCGCCACCAACCTTGAAATGGTGCCTCCCTCGGGCTCGAGCCAGCAGCAAGCCTAGCCATGCTGGAATTTGTGCCTCCTGTTGGGCTCGAGCCTATGGTGAGCCCAACTCTGCAGTTTACTACACTAAGACTAATTTTTCAATTTTCTCAATTTTACTTAACCCAAACTTAATTATATTAATTATATTCACTTAATTACTAGAATTTATAATATTTTGGAGACTAGTACCTTACATGTGGTTTCTTCGATAGCAAGAATGTGATTTTGTAGAGATTTGTATGATGGTTAATTTGAAAAAGACTTATTGATGTCACAAAAGTATGCTATTTTTTTTTATCTAGCCAAATCTGATAAGATATTCGTTAAGTGTTCCTCAAGGATTGTAGCGTTTGTGGGGCATTTGGCCTGGAAGCGATCGGTCTTCGTCAGAATGAGGTGTGTGAGGATAGTTTTTGAGGAACGAAGGGTAAATTGTCAACCATATTGTCTAGGCTGATCCCTAATTGATCAAGTGAATTATAATGAAATGTGATGTTTTTGAGAAAGATTTAGGATTGTGCTTTCCCGCAACGTGTATGGGTGGTTTCCCCTTTGGTTAGGTCGGTGAGAAGTCTATGATCAGAATATCTCCAAATCACGAGTCAGCGGTCGGGCTCTTCTCTTTTAGGATTAATAAATGTTATTTATGGAGATCGTCATTGTTTATTTGACCCTAAAAGTTTGAGGAGTTTTGTCATAAAGAGGGGATGATCATGCGATAGTCCAAGTGGATAAATCTGCTTAAGGACGGTGAAGGTATATCCTGGTCTCTTTTAAGGATAGCGAATATTAATGCTGATAGTTTGATGTTTGGAGTATTCGGAATTGGTATGTCATCAATGCTTCATAGGAGGTGTGGAAGGATGAGCGTGAGCAGATCCTAATGTCTGAACTAATGAGGTGCCTTGCTTTTGGTTTTTGAAAAGAAGAGTTGTATTCGAAGTATTGAAGCTATGGGATTATGAGATGGAAGCCCTTGTGGTTCTATTTTTGGGTTGTTAGGACGGCAAGGTTTATGGGTGTTCTTTGGATAATTGTGAATTTAGCTGACAAGAATGGTCCATTTATCGTGAATCTGGATGATATGATCAGATTGAATAAGTTGGCATGTCAGTATGCCAACGAGATGATAAGTTGCTAAATATTCAGGTTTTGAGGTTTTGGAGGTAACTTGAGGCTGTACCGAAATTTTTGGGATAATTGCTTCAATTATGTTTTCTAAGTTGATTGTAATTTGAAGATTATAGGTTTTTCCTTAGATATATCGATAACTTTGGGATTTTCTTGGGTCTATAACTGCTATGTAACCTAGATGTTTCATATGAGTCAATGAATTTGAGTTGCAAGAGTATTTTTAGTACGCTAATAAATGATCAATTAGAGTAGCGTAATAGGAGCATGTAGGCCCATGCCCTAGAGATTTTAGAATAAGACGGAGGTTTCGAGTGAATGATCATTTTCGAAGCTTCGGGTGAACTGAAGTAGGAGTTCATTAGTTCATTCAAAGTTTTGAATTAAGTCGGATAAGTAGTCAATAAATTTTGTTTGCCTTAAAATTTTGGCGGATTATCATGATGTTTTCTATGTATCATTGATTGAGAAAGTGTGAGATGGAATGGATCCTAATTCCCATAGAATCCTCTATCAGACTGATTCATAATAGAAAACATAAATTTAAATCATTAAGTTCTATAAAAATTTTGACTGTGTCCGTCTACAACTAGACCAAAACAAAATATACAACCTGTGTATTATAACCTGTACAAGTGCACAACTAATCCAAAGTACCACAATTCATCCTACAACACACATACACAGGATCACAAGGCCATATCCATCCATGGCTTTAACATAATTCTATCCACTAAATCAGAAATATATAAGAGATGTCGTCTAAGACCTGTACAAAATCCAAAGAATAGAATAGCAAAAAAAACTATAAACCTGCAGAAGCAATATTTCTTGTTTCATCACACACATGATATATATTTCATATACGGAATCCATATACACAAGACCCATATACAAAATCCAGTGTTTACATTCAAATTGTTTCTTTGAAGTCTCCAAAATACTTTTGGTCTCCAAAAGTCTTCTGGCTAATCTTCAAATTACTCTCTCTCATCTAGTACCAACTCTATGGTTTCATCTAGAGGAGAAAATAGTAAACAGTGAGCCAAAATCCAACAATGTACCAAAACATGCAGAACGTAATGCTTTTATGTAGAACATATATTCATTAAGATAGAATACCACGATGATATCAAAAGAACATGAGCATTCGTATGAATAGGTTTCAATAAATCATAATTCATGCTTTCCTATAAAACATAAATATATTAGAGCAAAAATCACGGTAATCAAAAGAATAGAAACATTCACGAAAAATAGGAAGGAAGTATAATTCTATTTAAACACGTGTCAAAATCTATGAGACAGTTCCAAATCTCATTTGTTTCTCAGAAATTCTATGTTAAATATACTGGGGATCCATCTAGTATACTCTACTAGCCGAGGGACAAATAATCAAGGACATATTGTGTTCAATCCGCACAATCAAATGCCGATAGTTTGATAGTTTGATGGTATACATTTTGATTCGATAGTTTAATAATTCGATGGTTCGATAGTATCCGTGATTACCGTAATCGTAATGTTCTAAGGTATGCCGGAGAACATTATCTAACTGTGAGGCCCCGGAACCAAAAATGTGATAATTAGATGTAATGAAAATGATTAATGTCATTAAGAGGCCAAGTATGTTGAGCAAAAGTGATAGTTGAAAGTAAAAAGTTGGAAAAAAATTCGAGATCAGCAAGCAGTCGTGTGGCGCCTGCTATGCGCCCGAGGTGCTGCAGCGAGCGCAAAATCCAGTAGTTTCCCCACTCACCACGTACCCGCTGGCCGCTCGAGCATGAAAAATAGAATATGGCCCACTCGCTGAGTGCTCGAGGCGCGCTCGAGCACAAAAAATAGAATACGACCTGCTCGCTGAGCGCTCGAGGTGTGCTCGAGCACGGCCCCGACTTATACCCGCATTTTGGTTTTGTTTTGGTTATAAATAGAGGAGAAAATTGAAAAGAGAGAGAGAAAAAGCAGAGTACGCACGAGGGAGAGGAAAAAGAAGAGGAAGAGAGGAGAAGAGGGGGAAATCTCTAGTTCTAACCCATGCACAGTAAAATAATGGTAGATCGGGCCAAGGGAAGTGTACTTCGGACGTTGATTTTCGTTTTCACCGATTCTCTTGCTTTAAAGTTGATGAAAATGTTGCAAAAATGATGTTGATGCATGTTTAAAGTAAATGAAGCATGTTTCCTTCGATTAATCGGTTAGATTTTGTGTTTATCCA